>VDFB02320123.1:0-40071 GCA_007258455.2 Sequoia sempervirens
TGGATAATAAGTCATTTCCCATTTGCAACAGCATGTTTACAAGATGAGAGAAGTTACTTGCTAGATTTCAAGGCTGGTCTTAATCTTTCCGCAGGTCGGTTATCCTCTTGGCGGGGATTCAACTGTTGCCAGTAGGAGGGTGTTTCCTGTGATTATCACACATCCCATGTCATCCGCGTTGATTTAGGTAATCATCTTTATTATGGAACAGATTATAGGTACAGCCAGCATCTGAGTGGGGAGTTTCGTCCATCGCTGTTTGGTTTGCAGCATCTACAGCACTTGGATTTCAGGGGGAATGACTTTAAAGGTATTTCTGTTCCTCCCCAGTTGTCAAAACTGCACAGACTTACATTTCTTAGCTTGTCATATGCTGGTTTTGGAGGCAAAGTCCCTCTTGAGTTGGGAAATCTGTCAAGCCTTCTTCATTTGGATATTTGTTCAGATACTCAATTCCAGTATAATGAGTTGAAGAGTAGTAAGTTTAATGTATGGGTAAGAAATCTAAAAAGCCTCGAATTCTTATAAATGGATGGTGTGGACCTGAAAATGGCGTCTGATCACTGGGGTGAGGCTCTTAGCGGTCTTGCCAATCTTACCCTTATTCATCTGTATGGTTGTGGGCTCTCAGGTAATATTCCAGATCTCTTAAACCTCACCCATTTATCACATCTAGATCTGCGGTATAGCAATTTGGAGGGCAGTATACCATCCTCTTTAGGTAGCTTTTCATCCCTTGTCACCATGTATCTGTCAATGAACAATTTGGAGGGCAGTATACCATCCTCTTTTGGAAACATTTCGTCCCTTAGATTTCTGGGCCTTCGTCACAATCTGTGAGTCAGATTCCAACATTAACTCACCTCTATCTAGGCCAAAACCAACTGTAAGGAACAATTCCAAACTCCATTTCAAATCTTACCAATTTAGAAAGATTGTCACTTCATTACAGCGGATTGAGAGGCAGCATTTCACTTGAGTTACTCGATAATCTAACTCATCTTGAAGAATTGGGACTTTCTTCAAATCACTTTCTTATTAAAATCTCCACAAGCTGGGTTCCTATGTTTTCCCACCTGCAATATCTTGGATTGGGGTCTTGTAATATAGAAGGCAACTTACCTCCATTTTTGTCCCAGCAATATCAGTTGAGAGGGCTAGATCTTTCAGATAACAACATTGATGGGCATCTTCCTTCATGGCTGTGGGATCTTCCTTATCTTGATTTCCTCAATCTTTCAAACAATCAATTGGAAGGTTGTCTACCCCCAAGATATCCCATAATTTTAAGGTGGTGGATTTGCATGGAAATAGACTATATGGCTCTCCTCCTCATCTTGATTTTGTTTCAGTAATATTAGATTTGTCAGATAATGGGTTTAATGGCTCTATTCCTGCAATAATTGGCACATCATCAACCTCTCCACCATGGTCTCTATCTTTGTCACAGAATAATTTTACTGGACAAATTCCAAGTTCTATATGTACCATTCCACATTATTATGAAGTTTTGGACTTTTCAAAGAACAAGTTGTTTGGAATGATTCCTATAAACATTGGGAGGTGTGATGGTTTATCAGTTTTAAACTTGGCTCAAAATTTCTTGCAAGGGAAGATTCCAGAGGAGTTGGGAAATCTGATGGCTCTTCGCACACTAAATCTCAATGGAAACAAGTTGCAAGGTATAATTCCTTCATCCATTGCAAATTGCATAGATCTCGAAGTATTTGATTTGGGAAATAATAAATTTGAAGGCAACATTCCTGTTTGGATTGAAAAGCTGACAAATTTAAGAATTCTAAGCTTAGCTTCTAACAAGTTTATTGATAGAATTCCACCCAAGCTGTTCACGATGGAAAATATTCAAACTCTAGATTTATCTGGTAATCAATTATCAAGAAGTATTCATCATGATGTTAACAAGTTATATGCTATGCTCAATAGTTCACAAAGTTTTGATGTAAAATATTCATAGGTTGCTTCCTATTTTGGCATGGATTCTTCACTTAATTATGCTAATAAAGTAATAGTTTGGATAAAAGGAAGGAAAACTCCATATCAAAAGATAATCAGAGTAGAAAAGTTCATAGATCTGTCACGTAATAAATTGTCAGGTAATATTCCTTTAGAAGTGGAACTCCTTAAGGGTTTAATTTCTCTCAACATGTCAAAAAATAATCTGAGCGGCTTAATCCCTCCATCCTTGGGAGCCATGGCTTACTTGGAATCTCTGGATCTTTTAGAGAATAAGTTATCAGGAAAGATTCCTTCCCAACTCTTAAATCTCACTTTCCTTGTTGTGTTGAATCTCTTGGACAACATGCTATCCAGGTTGATACCACAAGGAAAGCAATTTTCAACCATTGAGGCTTCTTCATTTCTAGGAAATCCCCATCTACATGGACCTCAACTTGAAAACAGGACACTAAGATTTGGTTTGGGTAGTAGAGAGAATGACAATAATAATACAGTTGTCGAAGATGGAGATGCAGTTGCAGATGTAATGGATCAATGGTGGGCAGTGGGACAAGGGTTAAGTTACAGAGTGGGATTTGCTATTGTGATTGCAGCCTTGTGCTTCCACATGAAATGGAGATACATGTGCTTTTCTCTCATGGATAATTTTATATATTATCTTTTGGAATGGTGAATCCCTCAAGCTCCCAGTGTTTACTTACAAAATCCACATATGCACCTAAGATTAGTCTTGTCTCTCATAGTTATGTTGGTATATTTTCATTATTGTAGTGTATTGGAAAAAAAAATTACTTTTAATATATTTGAAAATGAGTATCAAGAGTAAGCAATGGGAAATTTTCATCTTTTGAGGTTTTTGACATTAATTGATAGAATTATAAAAGAGATCGGAATGTTTTGGAAAGATTTTATCCTTTTATATGAAAGATATTTATATATTTTATATTAGGTACAAGATTATTTCATTAAATAAGAGTTTTAGATTATTAATTTATCTTTGCTTCAAAATAAATATAAAAATTATAAAAGAAAATTAATCTATTAAAATGTATATATTTAATATTATTTGTAAAATTAATTATTTATTTTTATACTTTTTATAATTATATTGTAGTTATGTTATTTTCAATATATTTTAAAAAGTAAAATTATATTTATTATTATTTTTCTAATTTTACATTGTAAAAATTGTCATGTTTATACAATACAAAATTCAAAACTCATAAGAAAGATATATCTAAATATATTCATAATAGCAAATACTTACCATAGTCTTACAATATCAAATATAAAGTATATACACAAGTAGAAGTTTTTTTCTTCATCCATGCAACCTCTAACTCTTTCATTGTTGTACAAACGCCAATGTGAGGTACATATAAATTTTATTTTTTTATTTTTTCTTTTTTATTCTTTTTCCTTTTTGTATACTTGTTGAAAAAAATAACTTCCTTTTTTATTATAAAAAACAGTATGCATATTCTAATAATTAAACAATGAATACAACCACAATTTATATATATATAAAAGTTTATATTGAAAAATAGAGAATGATAGAACTACTTAACTATTTTAAATGACATGTTAAGTTTCATATTTTGATATCAATTCATTGATATAAATATAGATGCAACTAGTAGTTGAGATATAGAATTTAATATTGGATATGATGTTAGGGACATGTGACATAATTCTACTAGAATTTGATCTCACGCAAATTGAATCATGCTATGTCCTTTTATAGTTCTTCTACAACCCATATTGGGACTCATTTGAAATATGATGTTTTATGTGTGTGTGTCTTCTATGGCATGTCTCAAAATGGGATAAATTGAAAAGTTAGTAGGGCTTATTTACGAGGCAAGAAGTTAATGACCTTAGTTTGTCTCAATAAAAAATCAAGCTGCTAAGGTTTTGTCATAAATTCCATATACACATCAAGAAATTTTATGTATGAGATGCATATGGATGTAGAAATGATACTTTTACTACTATGTAGTTTAATAATTTTTTAATTGATCTTTCTCCTTTTATTAGTGTTTTTATTTATTAATATCTTAAGACTATTGATACATTCTTGTTTGTCTTCATTTAACTCAAGTTATTTTATGCATGATAAAAAAGGTAATGGCTACCTTCCCTAAAATTATGTTGGAATAGACAAATCTAGAATTTGAATTAAGAAAACTAGGCTATGCTATGTGGCCTAACCTAAAAAAATTATTGTATTGTGCATCATAATATAGGCTAGTAGGAGACTTAAAAGGATTATATCAATCTTTACTAAGGTATTCGATAAGGAGATTTAGCTAGTGGGTTGAGGAATGGGGTCAATGAATTGGGTACTAAGATGATACATTTATAATAAGTGTTTAAAGTGGTGCAATAAAAATACTTCAAAGTATATATTATATAATTTTATCTCCTTCCTTTCCCCTACTTTGGTGTAAATGTGAATCTTCATGAGTCATGCATGACAATGTCAAATATGTAATAAGGAGAAATAAAAAATGTTAGGACATGGGGTTGGATGTTGACCAACACAATTTGATCTTCATATACCTACAAATCCATCTTGTTATATTGTCCTTGCATAAAAAATCATTATCATGTACCCTATTAAAAGTTAAGTATTCATCACTAAGTGTAACAAATATAAAGAAATAATGAATGAATTAGTGCAAAGTCTACCATAGTGTATTAGGTAGTGTAGAGTTAGAAGCTCTACAACCTTATGAAAATATGCACATGTGTAAGTTGTAAAAGGCATCATGATGTATAAGAAAATCATGGTGTTGGAACCAATGCTTCCCCCATGATTAATGCAAGCATTAACACCTTTTAAATGATAGTATGGGTGGAATAATTATCTATAAAGTACTTTTGGAGGTGAAACTAATTTGTTATCCCCAAGGTATGCAATATTTACACAATGAAAAATCTTAGGGTAAATGGGTTTATGATACATAAGTAAATCATGAAATTGACACTAGTATGACCCCAATGAAATATATTGTTGGTGTAAATAAGGTGTTTTACCTAACTAGCTCACGTAATAAATACTATTCACACCTTAAGTTTACTTAGGTCCTTGGAATATTTCTAGAAGTCATAGCTTTCATTAAAAAATATCTTATCTTATTTCATTTACTTCTTGTGTCCTAGGTAATTTAATAATATTTTTATGTTATTTGTGATATCATAGGATTAAGACACTTGCCATTATATTGTCTAATCCTAGCTCCCACTTTACCTATTTAAGCAAGGCCTCTTGTAAATTCACAATCAATAGGGGATGTACGATCATTGATCCATTATTGATCATTTTATGTCATTACATCAATATCAAGTAAGCTATTATCTTTCCAAACTCTCTTGTCAAAGGTGTATCTTTATGTTTTGTAGGGGATCCTAGGTTGTGGTAGTTCACTACTAATTCCTTAGAGTTCACTACAAACTCCTGCATATATAACCATAACAACATGTAAATATAAAAATGTTACAATAGGGAAAATATGTTTCATAGTGTGAGATGGAATCATCGACTAAATTTTAGGAGAGAAGAAAATAATTTTAAAAACATAATAGTCAAATATATGGTAATGTGACAACCAACAAAGTATTATTCATACTATTTAATTTTTATGGATCGTGTAAGAATATATACAAATGGTTGTTCAAATATTGACCCCATGCATGTATATCAATGTATTTCAAATGTATGGCCATGTGATATTTCTCATAGTATTGTAGAAAATATTGTCATGTAAGGATGATGCCAAGACTTCCATTTAAGATATGATTATGTGAAATGAAATTTAAAAGGAAATATCTAAGATGTTATCATAAATAAAAAATATGATAAATTTCATGTGAAATGTTATCTTCTTGGCCTAGTGATATGATGTGAGATAAAAACATGTTTCACTTATTTTCTATTCTTTGAGTGAAGTTGAGGTGGTTCATTTGCATATATTCCTAGTAGTGGGGAAGAAAGGTGTTTTAGATATGGAAACTGAAATACAAGAAGTAAATTTTGGGCTAATAAATTGTAAAAGAGAAATAGGTAATAAGGACAAAGCAATGAATGTGTAATAATGAATGTGTGGTGACCAAAACATCCATATAATTATCAATGAGATGATGTAAATATTAAATTTTAAATTATAAATAAGAAATGCAAAGGTGATGCAAAAGAAAACACAAAAAATAGTCATGACTAAGGCCATGATAATGTAAGAGGGGGAATTAAATATTAGGCATAGTTAAAAAGGCCGAAAAATTTAAGATATTATTTATAAACTAAATGATATTTGGGGAAGCTTTCAATACTTTACACAATCCCAAATCCATATAGGAAAAAATAAGGTAAGTGTAAAGTGAATAAAAAGTTTGGAAATGATGAAAATCACATATAAAAAAATTACGGTTATTAGTGTCAAAATTAATTGTGAAAGGTGTCTTTGTGTCATCCATTACAATGATAATTTGTGTTTTTTTATCTTTTTGAAATAAGGGATGAACTGAATTAGAAGTAACATCATTCATCTCTAACATGGGGAGGGTAATGAACATAATGGTATGAGGGATATAGACAGGGCTTTATATAAAATTTAAATGTTGTATATAATGTAAATCAAAGGAGTTAAATTTCCCACACATAAATTCATTAATTTTTAGATATAGGAAAGGTGAAAAATAGTGCTTCCTCCAAACATTTCATGTATACAAAGCTTCATTTTCCTAGTCATATTTCATTATGTACTTTACAACATGTGAGGTAGATATCCAATACCTTGCCTATCCAAATGATAGCTACTTTATATGGGTTCTATACTGTCATTATCAAAAGGATCTAGGTTGTTATCTTTTATATCTAGAAGTTAGTAATATTCAAAAGTTTGGTCATATTATTCTTATAATAATGAAAATTAGGGTAAATATATATCATTGTGAACTTATCCTCTAATTTGGACTTGCTATTGCAAAGAAAACAATCATTGGTATATTCTATAGCTTTAGTGTCTTTCTTAATTTCTATAATTTATCCATGTGTGTGGATACATAAGGAATGGGAAAATAGAAAAATTATAATAATTTATCATACATTCCTCCATCAAGATGGTGTAAAATCCTAGTCACACAATCTAAATATCTTCAAATTGGCTTATATTTTTTATAAATTCCTTTAGTTTATGTTTCTATTTAATAAATTATCTTTGAGGTGCATTAGTAACTAAAATGAAAATTTATTTTCATTGGCATTGGCTCTATATATTTCTCGTTAAATGTAAATTTAAATGACTAATATAAAGGGTTGATAGAACTATCCACATGGAATGTGTTGATTAATTTATTATAAGTCAATATTGTCTACGAATTTTTCAAGCATCACATGTCATATAAATTTTTTATTATAACTAGTCTCAATGATAGTGATAACGTAGCATCTAAGGGATTTCTTTGAACAATATACAAATATTTTAATGATCATCTCCAATTTTTGTATATTTAATATTTTTATCCTTTTCCTATGACAACAATTTTTCCTACATATGAAGTAGGGTAAGTGAATAATTTTCAAAATATCTAGTTACTTGATGTAGGAGCATCCATGACAATTGACAATCCTATGCCAATCAAAAAGAGGTTAATTTTATTGAGAATTTTTGGATTTTGGAATAATTCAATTTTGCTTTGAATTTAATGTTGATGGGTGACAAATGGTTTATCTCTGAATAATTAAAATTGTCAAATAAATCCCCTTTGCACATTAACAAGTTGACTAGTGCTGTGAAAAAGAAAGAAAACACAATTTTAATCTTTAATTGAAAATTATTTGAAAAGCTTATTGGGGCATTGGATTTTTGAAATTAAGGAATTAAAAAACTTTATCATGATCCCTAAAAAGTAGGGTCTGGGGAAGTGGGCACCGAGGCCTACTTTTGTCTTCTTGCCTTTTTCAGGAGTCAAAAACAAGGGAATTAAAATTGGAAAAAATCCTATCCTTTGTGGGGTTGTTGTAAATGGGGTTTTAATGGTTTTTAATTACTTTTTGAAAGTAAAAATGTGCAGAAATAGGTGAGGGTGTACCATACTGAAGAATCCCAAATAAAGCATATGAATTTAATTTCATGATAGGAGGAGAAAAGTAGGAAAAAAATCCATTCTTTAGCAATGAAAGTTTGAAGAGGAAAATAAGGATACAATAAAAGAGGGTGTAGCATAATACATAAGGTATTTTTGAATTTTTTTTGTAGGTTGGGACTGATTTACAAAAGTTTATGAAGATTTCAGAACAACTGGGTTGAAGCCACAAAAGTTGTAGGTGAAGTTGAGGAGCTGAGAAGTGAAATAGTTTGCAAGAAATCACATAGTTGAGGATTGTTGGTGTTTAAATGTTTTAATTTGCATATAAAAAGTCTGTAAGGATTGTATTTTTTGTTGATCAATCTATTGAGACTAAAAATCCTTTGTAATTAGCTTCCCTTAATAGAGAAATTCAATGATTTCATGTGCAAACAATTTGTAGTGTTTAATTTTGCAATTTCCTTAAATTCTAATTGAGTTATTTTTGTGTGAATATTAGAGAGGTATTTGAGAGCATAAAAGCATCTCTACATTAGTGGTATAAAATAAGAAAGACCCTATGTGTGTGTAAATAGACCATCAAAGAGAGGTAGTTTACACCAGGACCTGTGTATTATGGGTGTTGGAGAAAATGAATGGGAGAGGATCCCATCAGGTTAAAGGTAGAGGAAGAGGAGGAATATACAACTTTTTCCACGGTGATGATTTTAGAGCTTTGAGAATACAATTGGAAACACTTCAAGAAGAAATAAGAAGAGGGTTTGTATGCATAAGGGAACCAGAGAGTAATAAGGAAGAAGAAGAAGCTCTAGAGAATGCCAACCAAACAACTGAGCAAAGAGATGAAGTTGCAACATTTACCAATGATCCATTATTGAGAGACCTATCAAAAATAAAGAATAAACAAAAGATTTATTTCCCTACCTTTAATGGAAATTTTAATCAAGAAGAACTTATAGACTGTATAAATGATATAGAGGAGTACTTCGAGTTTGAAGAAGTTGGATACCTGAATAGAACCAAATTGAAGGGACATGCTTCACTCTGGTTGAGATAAATTCAGTTGGAAAGAGGAAGAAAAGGGAAGGAGAAAATCACAAGGTGGGAAAAAATTATACATAAAATGAAAATAAAATTCATTCTAGTGGATTATGAGTTGGAATTGCTCAAAAAATGCAAGGATTGAGGCAAGGAATGAAGACAGTGAAAGAGTATAGAGAGGAGTTTCATAGGATTCTTACTTGAACATGGTATTCAAAAGCCACCAAATAGAATGTTGAAAGGTATGTCAATGGCCTAATACCAATCATTTAGGAGATAACATTATTAAGGGTTCTAGCCATGGAGGATCCATACCAAGTTACCTTAAAAACTAAAGAAATAATGAATAAAAGGATTTGCAAGTAAACAAAGTGGAAGAGGTCATTGTGGAAAGACTAGAGGAATATTTTACAAAGGATATGATAGCAACCAAAAAAATAAGAAAAAATAAGACCAAGGAAGAAACAAACAACATAGGAATGAAGATTATTATGGACCAAGAGATCAAAATCAGAGATGTAGAGGAAGATCAGGTAAAGGTTTCGAAAGAGGAACCTTTAGAGGGACTTATTTCAAGTGTGGAGAAGAAGATCATAGGGCATATGACTATCCTTACAAATAGGAAAGACCAATAAGAAGAGCTACAAAAAAATAGAATAGAGTAGAAAACATAAATGCAGAAGATGCACACTCATCACATTCAGAAGAAGCTAAAGGAGGTGAAGTTTTGATGACAAGAAGAGTATTGATAAATGAAGACAATGGGATTTCACAAAGGAAAATATTATTCAAGACCAGATGAAAGTGTGAAGACATGTAATGTTATCATTGATAGTGGAAGGATAGACAACCTTGTGTCAGAATAATTGGTAAATAAATTGCAGCTGGAGAGGAAGAAGCACCAAAATCCATACCAAATAGCATGGGTACAAGTTGACAAGAAGCTTTTGATCAGCAAAAAATGCAAGCTAAAATTTAAGATAGGAGGCTATTATGATGTAGTTGTATGTGATATTCTTCCAATGGATGCTTGTCATTTTCTACTAGGAAGACCTTGGCAATATGATAATATTTATGCAATGCACGATGAATAATCCAATACATACACAATAACCAATGATGGAGTGAAGCATAAGTTGAAGCCTCTGAAAGAAGATTTAGTGCAAGTTTTTAGCAATGTAAGAGTTTGTTTGGTTGATGAAAGGAATATTTTAGAAGGTATGAAGCACAAGAGATTTTTTTTTCTTTGATTCCCAAAACTAACAATGAAAATGTTGAAGAAGTTCCCGTAGAAGTTGCAGATTTGTTGAAACGGTTCAAAGATATTATTTCAGACAATGTTCCTAAAGGGATACCACTAATGAGGAAGATTAGTCACCAAATTGACTTGGTACTAGGGGAAATTTTTCCAAACAAGGGAACCTAAAGAATGTCACCTATAGAGAGTGAAGAGGTCAATAGACAAGTTACTGATTTGTTGAGGAAGGGTTTAATCAAAAATAGCTTAAGCTTGCATGTAGTATCTGTTGTTTTGTCACCAAAGAAAGGAGGAGAATGGAGGATGTGCATGGAGTCAAGATCAATAAAAAATATTATCATCAAGTACAAATTTACATTACCTAGGATGGATGATATCATGGATTGCTTAAGTGGAGTTGAGTACTTCACCAAAATTGACTTGAAGAGTGGATAGCACCAAACCTGAATCAGAGAAGGAGATGAATGGAAGATCGCATTCAAGACTAAGGAAGGTTTGTATGAGTGGTTGTTCATGCAATTTGGACTAACCAATGCACCTATAATGTTTATTAGGTTAATGAATGAGGTGTTGAAAGAGTTCTTGGGTAGATTTGTTATTGTTTATCTAGATGATATTTTAATTTTTAGCAAGAATCGAGAAGAGCATTTGACACATATTAGACTTGTTTTTGAGAAGCTTAGAGATGACAAGTTTCTGATTAACCTCAAAAAGTGCAGCTTTGTGAAGAGGGAATTGGTATATTTGGAATCTTTTGTATCAAGGGAAGGCATCAAGATGGACCCAAAAAAGGTGAAAGCTATTATAGAATGGCCAACACCAAGGAGTGTAATGGAGGTGAGATCACTTCATGGAATAGCAAGTTTTAATAGAAAATTCATCAAATTTTTTAGTAGCATATGTGCACCACTAACTAAAACCATGAAGGGTGATAAGAAGTAATTTAAGTGGACTACAAGGGCAGCAAATATTTTTGATTTGTTGAAGACTAAAGTGACCAAGCAACTTGTTTTAGCACTTCCAAATTTCAGCAAGGTATTCTAGGTGGATTATGATGCAAGTGGTAATGCTATTAGGGTTGTTTTGAGCCAAAAGGGTAAACCTATTGCATACTTTAGTGAGAACTTAAATGATGCTAAGAAAAAGTATTTAGTTTATGATCAAGATTTTTATGCAATTGTTCAAGCACATAATAAATGGAGGCACTATCTTTTTCCCAAAGAATTTGGTTTGTTTATTGATCATCAAGCACTCTAATACTTGAGTAGTCAAGGGAAGTTGAGTCAAAGTAACATGAAATGCATTGATTTTTTACAAAGCTATACATTTTTTTTGAAACATAGGACTGGGAAGTCTAACAGAGTTGTAGATACCTTGAGTAGAAGGAAAGGTTTGTTGATTGAAATGAAGGTTGAGGTTGTGGGTTTTGATGAGATCAAAGAGTTGTATGATTCAGGAGATTCATATTTTGGAGAAATATGAAAGGCTTGTAAGGATCCTATTGTAGAAAATAGAACCAAATGGTTGGATTATTTGATCCAAGATGATATGTTGTTTAAAGGTAACCAATTTTGTATTCCTAGAAGCTCAATGAGATTGAATTTAATCAAGGAAAACATAGTGGCAGTCTTGCAAGACACTTTGGTTTTTATAAGAACATTGCACTTGTTGGAGAGAGGTATTATTGGCCTTAGTTGCAGCAATATGTAAGAAAATATGTGCAAGGTTGTAGGGTGTGTCAAGTAGAAAAAGGTGTTAACCAAAAAAATAGTTTATATTAGCCACTACCTGTACCTAAGAAGCCATGGGAGGAGATTAGCATGGATTTTTTTCTTGTTTTTCCAGGAACACAAAGAGGGCATGATTATATATTTTTGGTGGTAGATATTTTTTCCAAAATGGCTCACTTTATACCATGTAAAAAGAATAATGATGTTATTCATATTGCAGATTTGTTTTTTAGGGAGATTGTGAGACTTCATGGTTTACCGAAGAGCATTGTTTTTGATAGGGATACAAAGTTTCTTGGCTACTTTTGGAGGAAATTGTGGAAGAATATAAGGACTAATTTGAAGTTTTGTTCATCCTACCATCCACAAATAGATGGAAAAATAGAAGTTATGAATAGGATCTTGGGGAATTTTTTAAGATATCTAGTTGGAGACAAGCCAAAAGGGTTGGATTTGATTCTACCTCAAGCTAAATTTTCCTATAACAACTTAATGAATAGAAGTATGGGTAAGTCCCCATTCCAAAAATCTTATGTCTGTAGTCCAAGAGTTGTTTTAGATCTAAAAAATATTGACAAAGTTGAAAACAAAAGTACAAATGCAGAGGATTTTGCTGATCACATGAAGATGCTACACGAAGAGGTAAGAGAGCACATTTATAAAATGAATTATTAGTACAAAACTAATGTTGATTTGAAGAGAAGATACAAAGATTTTCAAGTTGGTGATGAGGTGATGGTGCATTTGAGAAAAGAAAGTTTTTCCAGTGGGTACCTATAGCAAGTTGAAAATGATGATTGGACCTTGCCAGATTGTGAGAAAACAAGAATTGGGTAACACATATGAAGTAGAATTTCCAAGTAAACTCAATATTTCACTAAAAATAAATATATATGTGCACCAAAAATGGGATTAACCAATTGGGTACTCCTAATTTTGACTTATTTTCATTCAATTTATGAGGGGTATAATGCATAAATAAGAATCAGAAAACAAACCTAACTATTACAATAGTAAAAGGTAGGTTTTAAGATCTAGGATTTGAAATCATTAAAATCCTACCAAAAACACATCCAAATGGGGGTGTCCTAATTTAAGGAGGACCCATTCTCCATAGGGAGAATGGGTCCTAGCATACTTAATTAGGACAAGTTTTGGGGAAGGTGAAATGTCATGCAAAAAAGGAGGTCCTAGGACCTAGTGAGGACCCATTCACTAGGTGGTGAATGAGTCCTAGGTCACTAGCCTAGGACACATTCCTTGAAAAATTAAGTGTTGTGTAATTTCATTTAAGAGTGTTAGGTTTTATCCCTCAAAAAATGCAATAAATTAGACTTGGATTTGAATTAAAGGGTCCAATTAAGCTCAATTTAACCTCAATTAATTAATAAATCCCTAGATTAGTGTGAAAGTGTAAAGAAACACTTTACAACACCCTAAATAAGGCACAATTAAGTCCATTTTATCATTAATTATTCTATTCCCAAATTAAGCACAAAAAATGGTTACTTTTTTCTACGCTACGTTCACCAATTTTTGATATTTCTCATCTAACCATGATTCATGAGTCTAATAGTGATGAAGGTACATAAAGTGTGTAGCAACAAACATCAACACCAAGTTTGGGGAAAGAGAAAATTGAAACTATTCTTGATTGTAGGGTGAGTAAAAGTGTATTAGGGTAGAAATGTTTAGATTAATAGCAAATAGCATAATAAATTAAACCCTAATCAACAATAGAGCACAAAGGAAACTAGAAGAAAACAAAAACATGAAAAAATATCACTTGGTCTTCAAGCCTCCATTGATTGACCTCTATTGGCCTTCTCCATTTTGTTGCAAATTGTATAATTGCCCTTAGATTTGAAGTGTAACTATAGCCTATGACCAAAGCAAGAAAAATATCGAAGAATTGTGCTCAAGTACTCAAACTTCTCAAGAATGTTGTGTGTGAATGAAAAAAGACTTGAGGGATACATTTTTAAAGAATTTCAAATTCACAATGGATGGCCAGGATTAGAAGTTGGTAAAGCCTTAAGATCAAAGGCTAGAATTCATTGTGACAAGGATAATTAGGGTTAGGGCAACATTAGGTCAAAGTTAGGGCAAGATTTGAAATGAAGGGTTGAGATAGAATTGGAGACAATTAAATCAAAGGTGGAGAATAAATGAGATAATTAAGAGATTTGAAGAATCAAATCATTAATAGAAATTATGGAGGGAAGTTGACTTTTGAATTAAATAATGGTTTAATTCAAAAGTGGGAATAAGACAAAAAGTGGTAAATAATTATTTTAATTATTTACTTGGTGGGATGAAAAGTGGGTTAAATAATTAACATTATTTAATTTAAGAAGGATTAATGGTAATGCTATTAATGGTACTTATTTAATTGTAGGTGAAAATGAAAAACAAGTAATTAAATAAATTAGAAATTTATTTAATTATTGGAGGGATTAAGGATTAATTAGTGACGTGTTTAAATAAATAAATGTAATTTATTTATTTAAATAATCATTGAAGAATAATTAATACTTTAATTATGTGAGGGAGAAGCATGGTCGTCATAGAAAATATATGGTTTGTGGGTCCATGCCATTTTAATGTGTCTACAAAAAGCACTAGAAGAAGGAAATACATGGAGTAGTTAGTAAAATGGATTAAGAGGCCTATTGAAGATGCTTCTTGATTGTCTTAAGTTGAGGTTATTCATCTTGGATATCCTCTTGAAAACTGATAAGATCACTTTCTTTCTATCGTTGGTGTCTAATGCAGGAGCATCCGTAACAATTGGCAATCACATGTCAATTAAAAAGAGGTTAATTTTGGTTTGAATTTTATGCTGAGGGGTGAAAAATGATTTATCTTTGAATAATTACATTTTTCAAATAAATCCTCTTTGCTGCATTGACAAGTTAACTAGCGGGGTGAAAAAGCAAGAAAAAAATAGTTTAAATCTTTAATTGCAAATTATATAAAAAGATTATTGGCACATTGGATTTTTGAAATGAATGATTTAAAATACTTCATCATGATCCCTAAAAATTAGGGATTGGGGAATTGGGTGCCTAGGCTTGCTTTTGTCTTCTTGCCTTTTTCGGGAGTCAAAAAGAAGGGAATTAAAATTGAGAAAGCCTCTCTTTTGTGGGGCTGTTTTAAATGGGTTTTAAATGGATTTTAATTAATTTTTGAAGGTTTGAATGTGCATCAAAAAGTGAGGGTGTACCATATTGGAGAAACCAAAATAAAGAATATGTATTTAATTTGATGATAGGAGGAGAAAAGTAGGAAAAAAACCATTCTTTAGCAATTAAAGTTTGAAGAGGAAAATAAGGATATAGTAAAATAGGGCATAGAATTATTTGTTAGGGATTTTTGGGGTATTTTTTCAGGTTGGGACTTATTTACAATAGTCTATGATGGTTTTAGAACAATTGGGTTAAAGCCATAGAAGTTGTAGGTTAAGTTGAGGAGCTAGGAAGTGAAATAGTTTGCAAGAACTCACATAATTGATAATTATTGGTGTTTGAATGTTTTAATTTGGATATAAGAATTTTGTAAGGATTGTATTTTATATTGATCTATCTATTGATATTGAAAATCCTTTATAATCAACTTCCCTTAATAGAGAAATTCAATGACTTCATGTGCTAACAATTTGTAGTGTTTAATTTTTAAATTTCCTTATTCTGTTTGATTTATTGATGTGTGAATATTAGAGAGGTATTTTAGAGCATCAAAAAATCTCTACATTATTACTATATAATAATTCTAAACATAATTAAATAAATCATATGGGCATGTGTAGGATCAAGCTGGGCCAAAAAGTGGCAATATGATGGGTATGTGGTTGACAAAATTTTTTTTACCCAAAATTGATGAAATGAAAAGGGTTTTTAAAGGAGATTCTCATATTTCCACCAATATAAATTATGCTTTACTTTGAATTTAATAAGTAATTATTATTCATTTTTATTCAAATTATGACTAAAGTCCTTATTGATAGGCTGATTGAAAAATATTTATAGCTTTCAAACAGTATCACATTTTTTGAATCCAAAACATGTGTCACATTCTATGCTTCGCATACTATAGGATTAAAAAAAAAAGTGAATTTCATGAATTTTTGACCAAGTTAAGGTGGTCAGACATATGAGTTTTTTATATTTTTTAAAAGTTGTAATAAAAAATTCATAATTAATTATTTACTTGGGAAAAAATTACAAAAAAATATGCATCACATTGGGACATGAGTCTTTTACTTATATCTAAAATATTATTAAAAAATATTATCATTTTATTGTGGTTAGGGTGGTCAGACAGACACCTACTTCTTATTTTTTCCCTGAAATTCAAGTTCTACTACATTGAAATTTCAAATTTTCACCAAAAAGATTTTTTTTTTTTTTTTAAACCTAGTAGTTTAGAAACTACATTCAATTTTCTACAGATTCCATTCTTACATATTTTTGAAATAATATAGATAACTTATTCAAATTTTTATGTCAAGTTTCCTAACTCTAATTATTTTGAATTTTTTGCCACTTAAGGGCCTATTTTTTCCATGATGATCCTACACATACCCATATAATAATGAAAAATCCAGAATGGAAAAGCATACAAAAATAATTACACCTTCAAATAAATTTCCCATTCCTTTGAAAAACCATACAAGGTAACCTCAAAAATTGATATTACTCACAATTGCAAAAAAAAAATTATATTCAATATGTCGCAATATTTTTTTATCGCTCCAATATTTACATGCTAATATAGGAAAAAGGCTATCACCAAAATATTAGCTTTACTTAGGAAAAGTATCCTTATCACTTATAAGGATGAAGTTGTTCCTCATATTCAAATAGAAAAAATATGAATCTAGATGGTAATTTCATATTAAAAGTTTTATATAAGGTACTTAACACAAAAAGAGAGTTGTTTTTTGTTAGCTATCATAACTTAGAATTTAGACATAGGATACAAAAAATATTGAATGAACCTTCTATCAATAAAGTTATATGTACTAATGTGTATCAATCAACATTATCACCTTTCTCTTTTTATATAACCAAAAACTTTAAGTGTTAGTGGTGTTCTTGTTCCATTCAATGCATGTAAGGAGATATTATAATTATCTTCTTCATCTAATTTTTCATCCTTTAGTTCTATATTTGGTTTTGTATAGATACTTATTCTCAATAATCATTAGTCTCTTCTCATTATTACCACATGTATGGAACCTAGATCATTTTCTATCATAATGCAACATATACCTATTTTCACATTTCTTCACATCTTGTTGAGGAGAGAGATTATTTATTTTACTTTGGCTAAAGAAGTTAGCCCCATTTTTATTAATCTAATTAGTGAATTTTAATCTTTTCATCCTATAGTTTGACCATGTGTTGATCTTTTTGTGGTGAATTTTTGTTGCACAATATATAATGTCTACTACATTGCTTTTCTAATTGTATAAGGTTCCAAAAATGGAAATAATGTTTTATTTTTTCATTAATTCCACTGATTTAGAGTTGTATCCTTAAATAAGGTGCCACATCTTATGTTTGAATTACTAATCTCATATGTTCAACAATATATTATGCTACAAAACCTATTTGTTTTAAATCTGTAAGTTAGACAAAATAGCTCCCCTTACATGGTTTCTCAAGGTGGTTACTAAGTAAATAGAAAATTACCTCCTACTAAGTAATTTCCACGTTTTTCCTCATAATTCATTGGGCTGTTGTGTTGGGTTCAAATTCTAAATATAGTGAAGCTATGTAGGTCATTGCATCTTTTGATAAATTATGGGCTTGGAAATATTTTCTATGAGACTTATCCACAATGTTACAATAGTACCATCAAAGAAACATTTTGCTTACATATATATCATTTTTGGTGGGACTTCCAATTTTTTGACCTTGAAAATATTTTCCTATTAATTGATTTTGTCTCGAGGGTTGTATCAACCTTGATGAATTTATTGAACCCCTCAATTCTAATAATATTAATTTCTAAGACCTATAAACCCTCATTTGGGATGTTGCAAATGGGTCCAAATAATTTGATAAACAGAGCTATATCACCTTTTAGTATAATTAGATTGTTCCCTCAGTTTTGATTCCATTGATAATATAGAGGGTCATCGATCATTCATAAAAGAGTCCTCTAGTCTTAAATATGACATGGCTTCAAGTTTGTTTTTTTTTTTTACTATAAATTCCTTTTTATTAATTAATGGAGGATACAAGTTGTAACCATAAAAATTTAGAACATATGCTATCATAGGTTTTGATATTGGTGTTTTGACTAAAATTTGACCACTAAACTAAAAAAATTATTTTATGTTTATTAATAAATTATAGAAAGAACCCTACTAAATTTTTATAAGATTTCCAAATTTAATTTTTTCATAAATAATTCTAAATATTGCAGTCAAGAATAGAAAAATGCAATGAAAATCCTAGATTTTTTTAGAAGAATTCCAAAACTATAATTTTCAAGGAATAGTTAAAATTGCGGTCTATAAAGAGAATTAATAAATAAAATAAAATCTAAATAACATTTGGAAAATTTAACTTAAGAGTTTGATTTCTTTTGAGAGGTTATCTAATACATACTTTAAAACCAAAAAAATATTAGATCCAAATTTGAACTAGTCTGTAAATTATGGTGGAAGCACAAATCTTGGCCCAAATTGTAGCTTTGATACCACTTATTATGATAGTTATTATAAATATTTATAAAAAATATAAATATAGCATACCACTTCGAGGGGTTGACCTTCAATAATTAGATAATAATATAATTATTCAATATTTTATGATATGATGACTTGGGAGTGTAAAGTAGGAAAAGTAATCCTAGGGTTTAACTAGGATCTAGCTAATTTTCACTTACATAACATTAGAATTCATATCGACGAATTGGGGATAAGATTACCTTGCAACCTAAAAGGTGAGTCAATCAGCCTTGGATCTGAATTATTTAGGTAGTTTTAAAATATATTTTTAATGAAATGCAAAGATGCAACTAGTTAACTATGGGAATGCACTACTTTAATGTAAAAATAGAAAAACTAGAAATTGACAAAAAAAATTGATGATCAGAAACATATTGAGAAAACTTATGTGCACCTATTATTTGAATTCTTGCTTGAGTTAACTAGACAAGGCTACTCAAGTAAGATTTTTTCTAGATGGCTAAATTTATAATCTATCTTCCTAGTTCTCAAGTACCTAATTAGAGGCTTCTTCGTTCTAGATCTCATTGTCAAACTTCATCAGTTATTGAGATAACTAAGTTTCTCTATCTTGTCAAGTTGTAGGGATTGAATGCAACAATGAACAAATAATCTTCAATATTCCTCTAATCTTGTTTAGATCTGTAACCTACATATTCAAAGAGAGACATAGGGTTGTTCTATATAGGGGCTTGCCTCAATCAAACCTCATGTTGGTGTTTCCACCTCCACCATGGAAAAATTGATGAAAGAGAAATTATCCTTTTGAGGGATAGAGGCTAAATGATAAATGAATGATGAATCAACAATTGGATGCAATTCACCACTCAAATTTTATTTCTTTGAAGGACTGAATTTATACACATCTCCTCAAGTCTTGATTGTAATTTTTATTGAAGCCCTACAAGTGTTAGTCCTCACAAAATAAATGATCACAAAACATGAATGGAATTACATAAAAATAGGATGATTGCTTGATATGATTCTTGACTAAAAATAATGCTAAAATAATGTTAATATATCTTCTCAAGTGACTACCCTTGATTGATTTAAGGATCTTCAATTTTCTCCCAAAATTCCTCTTAGTTTTAGTTAGTTTTCAAATTATGAAATAACTAGGTATTTATATGCAATTAATCTAATTTCACAAAAAATAAATATTGATAGCCAACATTTAACATTTAAAATTCAAATAATAAATTTCCATCTCCAACACATTAAAATTTGGGGCCAAATTAAGAGGACAAGTCCGCCCTTAGCATCCTTGTCCCAACCTATTTTTCGTGATCCAAGGTATCAAAGGAAAAATATTAAATTCCTACCTTTTTTTGTACATGTTATTCTTTGATAAATGTTTAAATGTGCCATGGAATGCATAATTTAGAAATTAGGAATATGGTTAGGTCCAAGCACATAGGAGGGAGAAAAATCTAGTGTGAAATTGTCAAGTGTGACAATTTATGATGCTACATTTAGTCCCCACTTTACATAGAAAATAAACTTACCCTCAGACTCACACTAAAGTAGAAGTATGTCAAAAGTGGTCTGATTTTCCAAATGTTGAAGAGATAGGATGATAAAAAATCTAGGGGGAGTGCACAAGCCCCTAGGATTCAAGATCCTATGAAAAACCAATATAATAACAAAGGAACACACATGTAAGTAATGCAACATGATAAAACAAGATATACATGACAAAAATAACAATACAATATACTACATAATGCACAACACAATACAAATGTAATGCAATATGACATCAACATAAGAAAACATATATAAACATAAACAAAAACACAAAGTTAGTACTAAAAAGGATTCAAGTCGGCAAGGAAAAGAGACCCTGCTCTTTTAAATTTGTCTCAAATGCCAAACATCATATCTTGAGTGTATGCTAGATAATAGAATGCTCTCATGAGGACTAGCAAGTTGTGTTATGGTAGGTGTCCATTTAATATGATGGGTTTCACAAGGCTAGTTGTTGTGTTACGCTAAGAGACTCATGAAGCGCATGTCTCCACTAGAAAGCAACTTGTGTTATGTTGGGTTTCCATATTAAAAATTATCAAAACTCATAGACCAAAAATGTTAGACTTGTGAATAACATGAGCCACATGATCAAACAATGAACACAACACCTTCCACCCAAGAGCTCTACAAAAGAAGGATTTTCTATTTCTAAAAATGAAAATACTTACAGAATGAATAATTACAAGAGAGAATGAATGCTTTATAAGAGAAACCTTAATGAAAATGGATTAGATCATAACAAGTGTCAACATCTTGTGTGATGAGATGAATTTATCTAATAAATTAGTTTTGTAGTTAATATATATAAAGCATTAAATTAACTAATAAAGCAAACCTAAGTTTAGATTAAGTGATGAGAATTAGAATAATAATTAATTATCCTCTAATACATGATAACTATAGCACCCCCCTTAAGTGTAACTTAGGGAGTACCTAAAAAACTCTAAAAATAAATTCATAAAAGGAAAGAAAGAATGAATGGGTCTTGACAATTAAGCTCGATGAGGTACCTAGTACAAGTAAAAGATCTATGAAAAATGGAGAAATGGAGAAAACCTCATGGGAAAACTCCACTCCAAAAAGAGATGAAAGCATGTAAAAAAACATGAAGGAAGGAAGGCCTTATGAAGACCCACCAAGGACAACTTCTTTCACCCAAAGCATCGATCGCAGTTGAAGATAGCAAGGCGATGTTAAAGGTTTCATGAAGATTTTTGCAACCTTCTCCTCTGTAGGCATGTACTCCAAGGCAAGAAAACCATCTTGAATCAACTGTCATATGAAGTGCATGTGGATCTCTATGTGCTTAGTACGTTGATGCTCCACTAGATTGTGAGAAATGTGAATGGCACTCTAATTGTCACACCAAAGAATTATAGGACTATGAGGAGGAAAACCGAACTCAGTCAAAGTCTTCCAAAGCCACAAAAACCTCCTGGATGGCCAAAACCATTGCACAATACTCAGCCTTTGTGGATGATAATGCAATAGTAGATTACTTCTTGCAAGACCATGTAATAGGGTCAAAACCAAGGAAAAAAACAAACCTAGAAGTGGACTTCCTATCATTGACATCACCAGCCCAATTTGAGTCAGTGAACCCAATAATTCGAGGATCTCCTAATGCATAGTGAATACCATTATGTGAGGTGCCTTGAATATATCTCAAAATTTGTTTGGAAGCTTTCCAATGACTCTCATGTGGATCATGTGAGAATTGGGAGACAAGACCAACCATGAACGAAAGATCAGGATGAGAATGTGTCAAGAACAAAAGACTTTCAACCAACTCCTATATAATGTAGAATCTACTAAAGGAGTAGTACAAGTGGAATAAAATACAACACTTGATTGGAGTGGTGTGGGGGTAGTCTTGCAATCAAGCATGCTAAATCACTGAATCATGTCAAGAGCATACTTCTATTGAAATATGGAAATCCCATTTGAAGATTGAATAACTTGTAAACTAAAAAATTAATACAGAAAGGCTAAGATCTATGAAATCAAACTACTCCATCAAAGCTCACTAAACATTTTCGATCATGGAGGATTAACCGCTTGTAAGGATCAAATC
Source organism: Sequoia sempervirens (assembly GCA_007258455.2). Taxonomy (NCBI): domain Eukaryota; kingdom Viridiplantae; phylum Streptophyta; class Pinopsida; order Cupressales; family Cupressaceae; genus Sequoia; species Sequoia sempervirens. The sequence goes on from VDFB02320123.1 coordinate 22,443, forward strand.
ATACACATATATCACAAGGATCAAAATATTACTCTTTTGTCTTTGAATGTAGACTATGGGATCAAAATGACATCGTATGAAGCTAGAAGAAAGCAACAAAGTGTCCATCTTCTCATACTAGGACCAAGGGGCTTGTTTGAGACCATATAGTGAATGAAAAAGTCTACAAACCAGGGAAGAGTCCTTAGTGAAACCATGTGGCTGCTCCATATAAATATCCTCATGAAGATCACCATGAAAGAAGACACTCTTCACATCCATCTAAAATATTGACCATCCTTATGAAGTTGCAAGGGAAAGTACAAGGCGAATAGAATTCATCTTGGAAACATGGGAAAAAGTATTAGAATAATAAATACCTTTGACTTCAGAGAAACCCTTTGCAACAAGATGAGCCTTATACTTATCAATAGAACCATCTGCAACATATTTGGTATGTTACACCCACTTGCACTGAACCAAATTTATTCCCTTAGGAAGAGGAACTAAATCCCAAGTATGTGTAGATAGTTAGAAATGTCTCAATGGATCACATTGGCTAACTAACATTATTTCATCCTCAAACCCATCATATTTTCACCTGTTTAATTAAATAAGCCTAATTATTTAATTAAATGCCTTATTTTCAAATTATTTAATTTTAACACTAAGTAATCTTATTTAATTAAATAACCTAAGCTTTTTAATTAAATATCATATTTGCATCTCCTTTTCATTAAATAAATCAATAATTTAATGAATATCCTCACATTCCTCATCTTGCACATTTAAATTTAGTTTTAATTAACTAAATTGCTAATTTCCCTCTCATCCACTTGCATAAGTAATACTCCAAAGGAAAATTCTCGCATTTTCCTCCAAAAAAGGTAATGATCACTCCAAACAAATTTTGAAACAACTTTTTAAAGTTGTTGCAAAGTATGTTTGTTTGCATGATTGTGAGCCCTTGATCTTTTCTTGATCCATGTGATGTTTGATTCTCATCCATTTCCATGTTTCATCATCCTTTCATTTGCAAGCATTGGTAGATCAAATCAATCCCATCCATTGCTTTTTCATTTTATCTCCATTAAACCAATTATTTAAACAATATCATATAATTCCCCTAATTTGCATAATTCAAACTTTGTTTTAATTATCAAATTACTAATTCTTAAACTTGCAAGGGAATATTCTTCCTTTCCACATTCCTCCAAAAGAGGAATATTCCTTCCCCTTTTGCACAATTAAAACTTTGTTTTAAATTGAAAAGTATCCTTTTTTCCTCACCCATGAGAATATTCCAAAGTTTCTCACTTGGCTTCTTGACCAAGCTTTAAACTCGTGACTTCTTGAGCAAGTTACCTTGTCACTTGTGTGTGGAGGTCAAAAGTGTGTTTGCTTTTAAAAAATGAGAACCCTTGCTTAAATCTCATCTTCTATTCTCACTTGTTGATGAGAATCCATGATCCATGCATCTTCTTCCTTTCATTCTTGACCATTGATTGATCTTTTTTTATCTCAACCCTTCATTTCTCATTTGCTTTCCTATAAATAGAATACTATTTGGAGACAAATGGATCCATCTTTCAACTGCAAATTGATGATGTTGAATTCACTCACATTTAGCATATTTTAGTTAATTTTTAGTTTCATATTAGCTTTAAGCTTCCATTAACTATGGCTTCCATGATAACATAGATGCATACATTTAGCTTATTTGTTAATTAGGATTTTAATCTTTTTAAGCTTGCATACATTTAGAGTAGAATTGCATACACCCATATCAATCGTCTTCACACATATTATGTTAAAATAGCTTGCATCATATTCATTTAGCTTTAAATCATGTTTTCATACACATCTATTGATGGTTTCATCAGTTTTCTTCAATAAAACTGATTGAAACAAGCTCATTATCCAAGGGATTTGGAAAGGGTCTCCATTCCACATCAGTGTGACACCACTCCCCTAATAGGAAAAGTTTCAATGTCTTAGATTAGAGGTTTTTCAAGCTTCCATGATTTAAAATGTTAGTTTTAATAGATTTTTTGTCTTTGTTTACAATGAATGATCTTATTGGGATGAATGCTTAGTGGGTAAATTATGCCTCAAATTTGTATGGATCGGGTGTAGTTAACGTTCACTATGTCATTGGTCACATTTTGGTGCTAGGAGGGGGAACTTCAATGTTTTGGGTGTTTTTTGGGAGAAATTTTGGGTTTAATCTCTTAAATGCATGATTTTCCTTAACTTTTAATGAATTCTACATGACTAATCTTGCAAAGTGGTTGTTGGATTTTGAAGATCTCATGTTTAGCTTTCCAGAACATTTTTCAATTTCAAAATTGATCAATATTTGAGGAATTTGTCATTATCCTAAGTTGTTGTCCATGATTAATTTTGTTGTTTTCTATTTTTAAAATTTTGGGTTTAATTTCTTAAATGCATGATTTTCCTTAATTTTTAATGAATTCTACATGACTAATCTTGCAGAAACGTTGTTGGGTTTTGAAGATCTCATGTTTATCTTTCCAAAACATTTTGTGATTTCAAAATTGATCAAGATTTGAGGAAGTTAGCCATTATCTCAAGTTGTTGTCCACGATTAATTTTGCTATTTTTTTTTTTAATTTGAGTTTAATCTCTTAAATGCATGATTTTCCTTAATTTTTAATGAATTCTACATGACTAATCTTCCAGAAAGGTTGCTAGGTTTTGAAGATATCATGTTTAGCTTTCCATAACATTTTAGGATTTCAAAATTGTTTAAGATTTGAGGAAGTTGTCATTATCTCAAGTTGTTGTCCATTATTAATTTTGCTATTTAAAAAAAAAATTGGTTTAATCTCTTAAATTCATGATTTTCCTTAATTTTTAATGAATTCTACATGACTAATCTTGTAGAAAGGTTGTTGGGTTTTGAAGATCTCATGTTTAGCTTTCCAAAATGTTTTACGATTTCAAAGTTGATCAAGATATGAGAAAGTTGTCATTATCTCAAGTTGATGTTATAATCTAATTTTCTAAAAATATTTCTCAAAAAATTGAAGGGATAAAATGAATTAGCTTTTAAAGTTGGATAATATTGAACCAAGCAACCTCAAATTTGCTTTAAATTTTGACATGTGCTTTAAATTTTTGATTGCATCTAATTTCTAACATGTCTCTCACTTCTTGTTTTGTTTTTTTCTAGTTTTTCAGGTTTGGAAACTACAACTTGAAGAAAATAAGCATACTATTATCATTTGAACTATAATTGTAACAAGTGTTTCAACACTTTTGGGGCAATTATAACCCATTTTTAATGATTTTTTTTATTTTATGCTTTAATACCACACTAATTTTCAATTGAAACTTAAAAGGAACACTTAAACAAGACTAAAATTGAACCCTCATTCATCATTATATTTTGGGTCTGAATATGAACAAGGAAACTTAACATTTTGTTTGGTGCATAAAATGAATTCATCTTAGCTTTAGGGGTTAAAATTTATGATTGTTTTCTTTATTTTAATTTACAAATGTGTTATTGAATGCGCATGCAATTCTCTCACGCCACTCAATGATCTTGAGAAACATAAACATTCCTTAACACTTTGTACAATCACCTACATCTTTCAATTTGGATTAAAAATGAACCCCTTTCTAGTGTAGAGAAAAGGCGTGGTGTGTTCTCTCCTTGTTTCATGCAAACTAGGATGATCAAACTACAAACATACTTGCTATTATTTATATTTAGAGGGTCTACCTCCCCACTTTGTAAGGAGGGAACGACCCAAGTGGTAACGAGCTAAAGCCAATCTCTTCCAAACTACTATATAAATGTGTGGTTGTGATAAAAATTGCTATCAATGGGAAATAATAAGTGATAGCTCTACCCTAGTATCTTTATGATGTGAAAATCCCTTGTTCTAAGGGTTGGGAGACCTCTCAAGGGAGTTTATCATAGTATCCTTTGAACCAAAAGCCCTTATTGTGAATTATTGTTTAAAATCCAAAATCCTTAATACTTGTTGGTGCAAGAATGGTTTTTCTGAAGCTATCACACATTTGTACTATTCATTTTTCAAAAAAAAAAATCTTGAGGATATTAGGATCTTCAGGATATTGAGATTTGGTGGTCCCGAGAAGTGTGTGTCATGGAGGTGAGCCAGTGTTGCCAAATGTCTAACTATTTGCATTGTCTTAGTATTTGGAGAAATTTGAGTGGTGACTCAAAAAGTATGGCCATTTCAACCTAGGATTGTAAATGATTAAGTGAGTAATTTTAATACTTCACTTGGTTCCAAAATGTTACAAACAAACATTCACTATCTTCCTCAAAATTTCAAACCCTTTGGTCTAAGTATGGATACCTTTTAACGAAACCTTGATATTACTACTTGCCCTAAGAAATTATTTTAGAGATTTCTAAATATTTTGGTTTACATATCAATCCATATTTTCCAAAGTTAACTTAAGAAACCATAGCTTGAATTTCATCCTTTTCAAAAAATGGACATTGTGAAAGTTATGATGTTTTTGACATAGACATTTAGTTTGGAAACATAATCAAGACAAGTGTTTGTGGTAAAATAAACTCATTTAAGCAAGGTAACTTGACAAAATAAACCCCACATCACCATTTGGTGCCTGATCGCTCTATTGAAACAAATAAACCTTACGCCCACTATCATACAAGGAAAACATTGCAAAACATTGAGTCCAAATTCTATTGTCAAAATCATTCGATCCTATTTCAAAAATCATTTGAGTCCTATTTTACCAAAATCATTGAGTTCTTCGAGTATTATCACTTTAGAGGTAAAGCATGTTTCCACTAAAACAAAGGTTCATTCTAGGTCAACATTGGGTCAAACATTTCATCCACCCCTTCATCAAATTTCATCCTTCATTTCACCAAACTTTGCAAAAAAATTTTGAATACACCAACACTTTGGACATAGAAATTTATCAAACCAACCCCTAACTTAGCTACTTCTTATGTGAAACGAATCCTTTTCCATGCATTTGGTTAAGTTAGTTATCCTCTTTGAACTAGTTGATCTTGAAGGTCATGAGTCTACCCTAAAGATTTTCAAGTTCATAAACATCCTTTACCAAACATCAAACATCGCTCCAGTATTTACATGCTAATATAGGAAAAGGCTATCACCAAAATATTAGCTTTACTTAGGAAAAGTATCCTTATCGCTTATAAGGATGAAGTTGTTCCTCATATTCAAATAGAAAAAATATGAATCTAGATGGTAATTTCATATTAAAAGTTTTATATGAAGGTACTTAACACAAAAAGAGAGTTGTTTTTTGTTAGCTATCATAACTTAGAATTTAGAGATAGGATACAAAAAATATTGAATGAACCTTCTATCAATAAAGTTATATGTACTAATGTATGTATTAATCAACATTATCACCTTTCTCTTTTTATATAACCAAAAACTTTAAGTGTTTGTGGTGTTCTTGTTCCATTCAATGCATGTAAGGAGATATTATAATTATCTTCTTCATCTAATTTTTCATCCTTTAGTTCTATATTTGGTTTTTTATAGATACTTATTCTCAATGATCATTAGTCTCTTCTCATTATTACCACATGTATGGAACCTAGATCATTTTCTATCATAATTGCAACATATACCTATTTTCACATTTCTTCACCTCTTGTTGAGGAGAGATATTATTTATTTTTCTTTGGCTAAATAAGTTAGCCCCATTTTTGTTAATCTGATTAGTGGAATTTTAATCTTTTCATCCTATAGTTTGACCATGTGTTGATCTTTTTGTGGTGAATTTTTGTTGCACAATATATAATGTCTACTACATTGTTTTTCTAATTGTATAAGGTTCCAAAAATGGAAATAATGTTTTATTTTTTCATTAATTCCATTGATTTAGAGTTGTATCCTTAAATAAGGTGTCACATCTTATGTTTGAATTACTAATCTCATATGTTCAACAATATATTATGCTACAAAACCTATTTGTTTTAAATCTGTAAGTTAGTCAAAATAGCTCCCTTTCCATGGTTTCTCAAGGTGGTTACTAAGTAAATAGTAAATTATCTCGTACTAAGTAATTTCCCTTGTTTTTCACTCATCATTCATTGGTACCATTGATAGGGTTCAAATTCTAAATATAGTGAAGCTATGTTAGTCATTGCATCTTTTGATAGATTACGGAGCTTGAAATATTTTTCTATGAGACTTATCCACGATGTTACAATAGTACCATCAAACTCTTTTATATCTATTTTGGGTAGGTTTAATTTTGGACCTTGAAAATATTTTTCTATTAATTGATTTTTTCTATCAGGATTGTATGAACCTTGATGAATTTGTGAGCCCCTCAGTTCTAATAATATTAATTTCTAAGACCTATATAAACCCTCATTTAAGGATGTTGCAAATGGGTCAAATAATTTATTCTTAATAAAATGTATCACCTTTTAAAATCTAATGGAATTATTCCATCAATTTTAGGTCATTGATAATAGAGGGTCATCAATCTCCACATTCATAAAAGAGTCCTCTAGTCTTAAATATGACATGGCTTCAAGTTTGTTTTTTTTTTTTACTATAAATTCCTTTTTATTAATTAATGGAGGATACAAGTTGTAACCATAAAAATTTAGAACATATGCTATCATAGGTTTTGATATTGGTGTTTTGACTAAAATTTGACCACTAAACTAAAAAAATTATTTTATGTTTATTAATAAATTATAGAAAGAACCCTACTAAATTTTTATAAGATTTCCAAATTTAATTTTTTCATAAATAATTCTAAATATTGCAGTCAAGAATAGAAAAATGCAATGAAAATCCTAGATTTTTTTAGAAGAATTCCAAAACTATAATTTTCAAGGAATAGTTAAAATTGCGGTCTATAAAGAGAATTAATAAATAAAATAAAATCTAAATAACATTTGGAAAATTTAACTTAAGAGTTTGATTTCTTTTGAGAGGTTATCTAATACATACTTTAAAACCAAAAAAATATTAGATCCAAATTTGAACTAGTCTGTAAATTATGGTGGAAGCACAAATCTTGGCCCAAATTGTAGCTTTGATACCACTTATTATGATAGTTATTATAAATATTTATAAAAAATATAAATATAGCATACCACTTCGAGGGGTTGACCTTCAATAATTAGATAATAATATAATTATTCAATATTTTATGATATGATGACTTGGGAGTGTAAAGTAGGAAAAGTAATCCTAGGGTTTAACTAGGATCTAGCTAATTTTCACTTACATAACATTAGAATTCATATCGACGAATTGGGGATAAGATTACCTTGCAACCTAAAAGGTGAGTCAATCAGCCTTGGATCTGAATTATTTAGGTAGTTTTAAAATATATTTTTAATGAAATGCAAAGATGCAACTAGTTAACTATGGGAATGCACTACTTTAATGTAAAAATAGAAAAACTAGAAATTGACAAAAAAAATTGATGATCAGAAACATATTGAGAAAACTTATGTGCACCTATTATTTGAATTCTTGCTTGAGTTAACTAGACAAGGCTACTCAAGTAAGATTTTTTCTAGATGGCTAAATTTATAATCTATCTTCCTAGTTCTCAAGTACCTAATTAGAGGCTTCTTCGTTCTAGATCTCATTGTCAAACTTCATCAGTTATTGAGATAACTAAGTTTCTCTATCTTGTCAAGTTGTAGGGATTGAATGCAACAATGAACAAATAATCTTCAATATTCCTCTAATCTTGTTTAGATCTGTAACCTACATATTCAAAGAGAGACATAGGGTTGTTCTATATAGGGGCTTGCCTCAATCAAACCTCATGTTGGTGTTTCCACCTCCACCATGGAAAAATTGATGAAAGAGAAATTATCCTTTTGAGGGATAGAGGCTAAATGATAAATGAATGATGAATCAACAATTGGATGCAATTCACCACTTAAATTTTATTTCTTTGAAGGACTAAATTTATATACATCTCCTCAAGTCTTGATTGTAATTTTTATTGAAGACCTACAAGTGTTAGTCCTCACAAAATAAATGATCACAAAACATGAATGGAATTACACAAAAATGTGATGATTGCTTGATATGATGCTTGAATAAAAATAATGCTACAATAATGTTAATATATCTTCTCAAGTGACTACCCTTGATTAATTTAAGGATCTTCAATTTTATCCTAAAATTCCTCTTAGTGCTAGTTAGTTTTCAAATTATGAAATAACTAGGTATTTATATGCAATTAATCTAATTTCCCAAAAAATAAATATTGATAGCCAAAATTTAACATTTAAAATTAAAATAATAAATTTCCATCTCCAACACATTAAAATTTGGGGCCAAATTAAGAGGACAAGTCCACCCTTAGCATCCTTGTCCCAATCCTATTTTTCGCGATCCAAGGTATCAAAGGAAAAATATTTAATTCCTACCTTAATTTTTGTACATGTTATTCTTTGATAAATGTTTAAATGTGCCATGGAATGCATAATTTAGAAAATTAGGAATATGATTAGGTCCAAGCACATAGGAGGGAGAAAAATCTAGTGTGAAATTGTCAAATGTGACAATTTATGATGCTACATTTAGTCTGGGCCACTTTACATAGAAAATGAACCTACCCTCAGACTCACACTAAAGTAGAAGTATGTCAAAAGGGGTCTGATTTTCCAAATGTTGAAGAGATAGGATGATAAAAAATATAGGGGGAGTGCACAAGCCCCTAGGATTCAAGATCCTATGAAAAACCAATATAATAACAAAGGAACACACATGTAATTAATGAAACATGATAAAATAAGATATACATGATAAAAAAACAATACAATATACTACATAATGCACAACACAATAAAAATGTAATGCAATATGACATCAACATAAGAAAACATATATAAACATAAACAAAAACATGAGGTTAGTACTAAAAAGGATTCAAGTCGGCAAGGCAAAGAGACCCTAGTCTTTTAAATTTGTCTCAAATGCCAAACATCATATGTTGAATGTATGCTAGATAATAGAATGCTCTCATGAGGACTAGCAAGTTGTGTTATGCTAGGTGTCCATGTAATATGATGGGTTTCACAAGGCTAGTTGTGTTATGCTAAGACACTCATGAAGCACATGTCTCCACTAGCAAACAACTTTTGTTATGTTGGGTTTCCATATTAAAAATTCTCAAAAATCATAGACCAAAAATGTTATATTTGTGAATAACACGAGCCACAGGATCAAACAATGAACAAAACACCTTCCACCCAAGAGCTCTACAAAAGAAGGATTTGCTATTTCTCAAAATGAAAATACTTAAAAAATGAATAATTACAAGAGAGAATGAATGCTTTATAAGAGCAACCTTAATGAAAAGGGATTAGATCATAACAAGTGTCAACATCTTGTGTGATGAGATGAATTTATCTAGCATTAGCTCTGTAGTTAATATAAATAAAGCATTTAATTAACTAATAAATCAAACCTATGTTTAGATTAAGTGCCTGAGAATTAGAATAATAATTAATTAAAGAAATTAATTATCCTCTAATACATGATAACTCTAACACCCCCCCTTAAGTGTAACTTAGGGAGTAGCTAGAAAACTCTAAAAAAAAATGCATAAAAAGAAAAGAAAGAATGAATGGGTCTCGACAATTAAGCCTGATGAGGTACCCAGTACGAGTAAAGGTCTATGAAAAATGGAGAAATGGAGACAACCTCATGGGAAAAGATTCACTTCAAAAAGAGATGAAAGCATGTAGAAAAAACATGAAGGAAGGCCTAATGAAGAATCCCCAAGGATAACTTCTTTCACCCAAAGCATCAATCGCAATTGAAGATAGAAAGGTGATGACAAAGGTTTCATGAATATTTTGGCAACCTACTCCTTTGTAGGCATGTACTCCAAGTTGAGAAAACCATCTTGAATCAACTGTTGTATGAAGTGCATATGGATCTCTATGTGCTTAGTATGTTGATGCTCCACTAGATTGTGAGAAATGTGAATGGCACTCTAATTGTCACACCAAAGAATTATAGGACTATCAGGAGGAAAACCAAACTCAGTAAAAGACTTCCAAAGCCACAAAACCTCTTGGGTGGCCAAAACTATTGCACAATACTCAGCCTCTATGGATGATAATACAATAGTAGGTTATTTCTTGCAAGACCATGTAATAGGGCCAAAACTAAGGCATAAAACAAAGCTAGAAGTGGACTTCCTATCATTGACATCACCAACTCAATTTGAGTTAGTAAAGCCAATAATTCGAGGATCTCCTAATGCATAGTGAATACCATAATGTGAGGTGCCCTGAATATTTCTCAAAATTCATTTGGAGGCTTTCAAATTACTCTCATGTGGACCATGTGAGAATTGAGAGACAAGACCAACCATGAACTAAAGATCAGGATGAGAATGTATCAAGTACAAAAGACTGTCAACCAACTCCTATATAGTGTAGAATCTACTAAAGGAGTAGTACAAGTGGAAGAAAATACAACACCTGACTAGAGTGGTGTGGGGTTAGTCTTGCAATCAAGCATGCCAAATCGCTAAAGCATGTCAAGAGCATACTCCTGTTGAAATATGGAAATCCCATCCAAAGACTGAATAACTTGTAAACCAAGAAAGCAATGCAAAAGGCCAAGATCCATCATATAAAACTACTTCATCAAAGCTCGCTAAACATTTTCGATCATGGAGGATGAACCGCCTGTAAAGATCAAATCATACACATATAGCACAAGGATCAAAAGATTACCCTCCTATCTTTGAATGTAAATTGTGGGATTAGAATGACATTGTATGAAGCCAGAAGAAAGAAACAAAGTGTCTATCTTCTCATACCAAGCCCAAGGGGCCTGTTTGAGACCATATAATGAATGAAAAAGTCTACAAACCAAGGAAGAGTCCTCAGTAAAACCATGTGGCTACTCTATATAAATCTCCTCATGAAGATCACCATGAAGACACTCTTCACATTCATCTAAAATATTGACCATCCCTATGAAGTTGCAAGGGAAAGGTACACAAGGTGAATAGAATTCATCTTGGAAACATGGGAAAAAGTATCAAAATAATAAATACCTTTGACTTCAAAGAAACCCTTTGCAACAAGATGAGCCTTATACTTATCAATAGAACCATTTGCAACATATTTGGTATGTTACACCCACTTGCACCGAACCAAATTTATTCCCTTAGGAAGAGGAACTAAATCCCAAGTATGTGTAGATAGTTAGAAATGTCTCAATGGATCACATTGGATAACTAACATCATTTCATCCTCAAACCCATCATCTTTTCACTTGTTTAATTAAATAAGCCTAATTATTTAATTAAATGCCTTATTTTCAATTTTTTAATTTTAACCTTGTCATCTTATTTAATTAAATAACCTAGCTATTTAATTAAATCATATTTGCATCTCCTTTTCATTAAATAAATCAATAATTTAATGAATATCCTCACATTCCTCATTTGCACATTCAAATTTAGTTTTAATTAACTAAATTGCTAATTTCCCTCTCATCCACTTGCATAGGGAATATTCCAAAGGAATATTCTCCTATTTTCCTCCAAAAGGTAATGATCACTCCAAACAAACTTTGAAACAACTTTTAAAGTTGTTGCAAAGTGTGTTTGTTTGCATGATTATGATCCCTTGATCTTTTCTTGATCCATGTGATATTTGATTATCATCCATTGATGAGAATCCTTGATCCATGTTTCATCATCCTTTCATTTGTGACCATTGATAGATCAAATCAATCACATCCATTGTTTTTTTATTTGATCTCCATTAAATCAATTATTTAATGAATATCATAGAATTCCCCTAATTTGAATAATTCAAACTTTGTTTTAATTATCAAATTACTAATTCTTCCACTTGGAAGGGAATATTCCTCCTTTGCACATTCCTCTGAAAGGGGAATATTTCCATGGAATATTCCTTCCCCCTTTTTGCACAATTAAAACTTTGTTTTAAATTGCAAAGTATCCTTTTTTCCTCACCCATGAGAATATTTAAAGGTTCTCACTTGGCTTCTTGACCAAGCTTTAAAATTGTGACTTCTTGAGCAAGTACCTTGTGACTTATTGATGTGAGTCAAAGCGTGATGCTTTTAACAAAATGAGAACCCTTCTTTGAAATCTCATCTTCTATTCTACTGTTGATGAGAATCCATGATCAATGCATCTTCTTCCTTTCATTCTTGACCATTGATTGATCTTTTTTTTTATCTCAACCCTTCATTTCTCATTTGCTTTCCTATAAATAGAACCATATTTGGAACAAATGGATCGACTTCAATTGCAAACTTATGATGTTGAATTCACTCACATTTAACATATTTTAGTTCATTTTTAGTTGCATATTAGCTTTAAAATTCAATTAATGGCTTTCATGATAACATAGATGCATACATTTAGCTTATTTGTTAATGAAGATTTTAATCTTTTTAAGCTTGCATACATTTAGAGTAGATTTGCATACACCCATATCAATCATTTTAGCATAAATCGTGTTAAAATAGCTTGCATCATATTCATTTAGCTTCAACTCATGTTTTCATACATATCTATCAATGTTTCATCAGTTTTCTTTAATAAAGAAGCAGTTAAAGAGCAAAACTCATTATCAAAGGTTGGAAAAGTCACCATTCCACATCAATGTGACACCACTCCCCTAGTAGGATAACTTTCAATGTCTTAGATTAGAGGTTTTTCAAGCTTCCATGATTTAGAATGTTAGTTTTAATGGCTTCTTTGTATTTGTTTATAGTGAATGATCTTATTAGGATTAATGCTTAGTGGGTTAAATATGCCTCAAATTTGTATGGATCGAGGGTGTAGTTAGCGTTCACTATGTCATTGGTCACATTTTGGGTGCTAGGAGGAACTTCAATGTTTGGGTGTTTTGGAGAAATTTTTGGTTTAATCTCTTAAATGCATTATTTTCCTTAATTTTTAATGAATTCTACATGACTAATCTTACATAAAGGTTGGTGGGTTTTGAAGATCCGATGTTTAGCTTCCCAAAACATTTTATGATTTCAAAATTGATCAAGATTTGGGGAAGTTGTCATTATCTCAAGTTGTTGTCCATGATTAATTTTGTTATTTTTCTTTTAAAAAAATTGGGTTTAATCTCTTAAATGCATGATTTTCCTTATTCTTTAATGAATTCTACATGACTAATCTTGTAGAAAGGTTGTTAGGTTTTGAAGATCTCATGTTTAGCTTTTCAAAATATTTTACGATTTCAAAATTGATCAAACTTTGAGGAAGTTGTCATTATCTCAAATTGTTGTCCATGATTAATTTTGCTTTTTTTTATAATTTGGGTTTAATCTCTCAAATGCATGATTTTTCCTTAATTTTTAATGAATTCTACATAACTAATCTTGAAGGTTGCTAGGTTTGAAGATCTGTTTAGCTTTCCAAAACATTTTAGGATTTCAAAATTGATTAAGATTTGAGGAAGTTGTCATTATCTCAAGTTGTTGTCCATGATTAATTTTCCTTTTTTGTTTTAATTTTAAAAAATTGGTTTAATCTCTTAAATTCATGTTTTTCCTTAATTTTTAATGAATTCTACATGACTAATATTGTAGAAAGGTGGTTGGGTTTTCAAGATCTCATGTTTGGCTTTCCAAAATATTTTACGATTTCAAAACTAGTCAAGATATGAGAAAGTTGTCATTCTCTCAAGTTGTTATAATCTAATTTTCTAAAAATGTTTGTCAAAAACTTGAAGGGATAAAATGAATTAGCTTTCAAAGTTGGATAATATTGAACCAAACAACCTCAAATTTGCTTTAAATTTTGACATGTGCTTTAAATTTTTGATTTCATCTGATTTCTATCATGTCTCTAACTTCTTGTTTTGGTTTTATTGGGTTTTGCAGGTTTGGAAAATACAACTTGAAGAAAAGAAGCATACTATTATCATTTGAACTATAATTGTAACAAGTGTTTTGACACTTTTGGGGCAATTATAACCCATTTTTAATGTTTTTTAATTTCATGCTTTAAGACCACACTAGTTTTCAATCGGTTCTTAAAAAGAACACTTAAACAAGACTAAAATTGAACCCTCATTTCATCATTATATTTTGGGTCTAAAATTGAAGAAGGAAACTTAACATTTCATTTGGTGCATAAAATGAATTCATCTTAGCTTTAGGGGTTAAAATTTATGAGTGTTTTCTTTATTTTAATTTACAAATGTGTTATTGAATACGTATGCAATTCTCTTGCACCACTTAGTGATCTTGAGAAACATAAACATTCCTTAACACTTTGCAAAATCACATACATCTTTCAATTTGGATTAAAAATGAACCCCTTGCTAGTGTAGGGAAAAGGCATGGTGTGTTCTCTCCTTGTTTCATGCAAACTAGGATGATCAAAATACAAACATACTTCCTTGCTATTATTTATCTTTAGAGGGTCTACCTCCCCACTTTGAAAGGAGGAAACAACCCAAATGGTAACAAGATAAAGCCAATCTCTTCCAAATTGCTATATAATTGTGTGGTTGCGATAAAAATTGCTATCAATGGGAAGTAGTAAGTGATAGCTCTCCCCTAGTATCTTTATGACGTGAAAATCCCTTGTTCGAAGGGTTGGGAGACCTCTCAAGGGAGTTTATCATAGTATCCCTTGAACTAGAAGCCCTTATTACGAATCATTGTTTAGAATCCAAAATCCTTAATACTTGTTGGTGCAAGAATGGTTGTTTTGAAGCTACCCCACATTATACTATTCATTTTTGAAACAAAAAAATCCTTAGGATATTAGGATCTTTAGGATGTTGAGATTTGGTGGTCCCGAGAAGTGTGTGTCATGGAGGTGAGCCAGTGTCGCCAAATCTTTAACTGTTCACATTGTCTTAGTATTTGGAGAAATTTGAGTGGTGACTCAACAAGTATGGCCATTTAAAACTAGGATTGTAAATGATTTTAATTTTAATGCTTTGCTTGGTTCCAAAATGTTACAAAAAAACATTCACGATCTTCCTCAAAATTTCAAACCCTTTGGTCTAAGTATGGATACCTTTTGACAAAACCTTGATATTACTACTTGTCCTAAGAATTTATTCTTAGAGACTTCTAAATATTTTGGTTTACATCTCAATCCATATTTTCCAAAGTTAACTTAAGCAACTATGGCTTGAATTTCATCCTTTTTCACAAAATGGAAATTGTGAAATTTATGATGTTTTTGACATAGACATTTAGTTTTGGAAACATAATAATCAAGACAAGTGTTTGTGGTAAAATAAACTCATTTAAAAGCAAGGTAATGACAAACTAAACCCACATCACCATTTGTGTATGATCACTCTGTTGAAACAAATAAACCTTACGCCCACTATCATGCAAAGGAAAACATTGCAAAACAGTGAGGTCCAAATTCTATTGTCAAAATCATTGGGTCCTATTTCCAAAATCATTTGAGTCCTATTTTACCAAAATCATTGAATTCTTGGAGTATTATCACTTTAGAGGTATAGCATGTTTCTCACTACCTTGTTCTTGGAAAACAAAGGTTCATTCTAGGTCAACATTGGGTCAAAAATTTCATCCACCCCTTCATCAAATTTCATCCTTCACTTCACCAAACTTTGCAAAAAAATTTGAATACACCAACACTTTGGACTTAGACATTTATCAAACCAACCCTTAACTTATCTACTTTGTATGTGAAACGAATCATTTTCCATGCATTTGGTTAAGTTGGTTATCATCTTTGGACCAACTTATCTTAAAGGTCATGAGTCTACCCTAAAGATTCACAAGTTCATAAACATCCTTTATCAAACATCAAACATGCAACCAGTATTTACATGCTAATATAGGAAAAGGCTATCACCAAAATATTAGCTTTACTTAGGAAAAGTATCCTTATCGCTTATAAGGATGAAGTTGTTCCTCATATTCAAATAGAAAAAATATGAATCTAGATGGTAATTTCATATTAAAAGTTTTATATGAAGGTACTTAACACAAAAAGAGAGTTGTTTTTTGTTAGCTATCATAACTTAGAATTTAGAGATAGGATACAAAAAATATTGAATGAACCTTCTATCAATAAAGTTATATGTACTAATGTATGTATTAATCAACATTATCACCTTTCTCTTTTTATATAACCAAAAACTTTAAGTGTTTGTGGTGTTCTTGTTCCATTCAATGCATGTAAGGAGATATTATAATTATCTTCTTCATCTAATTTTTCATCCTTTAGTTCTATATTTGGTTTTTTATAGATACTTATTCTCAATGATCATTAGTCTCTTCTCATTATTACCACATGTATGGAACCTAGATCATTTTCTATCATAATTGCAACATATACCTATTTTCACATTTCTTCACCTCTTGTTGAGGAGAGATATTATTTATTTTTCTTTGGCTAAATAAGTTAGCCCCATTTTTGTTAATCTGATTAGTGGAATTTTAATCTTTTCATCCTATAGTTTGACCATGTGTTGATCTTTTTGTGGTGAATTTTTGTTGCACAATATATAATGTCTACTACATTGTTTTTCTAATTGTATAAGGTTCCAAAAATGGAAATAATGTTTTATTTTTTCATTAATTCCATTGATTTAGAGTTGTATCCTTAAATAAGGTGTCACATCTTATGTTTGAATTACTAATCTCATATGTTCAACAATATATTATGCTACAAAACCTATTTGTTTTAAATCTGTAAGTTAGTCAAAATAGCTCCCTTTCCATGGTTTCTCAAGGTGGTTACTAAGTAAATAGTAAATTATCTCGTACTAAGTAATTTCCCTTGTTTTTCACTCATCATTCATTGGTACCATTGATAGGGTTCAAATTCTAAATATAGTGAAGCTATGTTAGTCATTGCATCTTTTGATAGATTACGGAGCTTGAAATATTTTTCTATGAGACTTATCCACGATGTTACAATAGTACCATCAAACTCTTTTATATCTATTTTGGGTAGGTTTAATTTTGGACCTTGAAAATATTTTTCTATTAATTGATTTTTTCTATCAGGATTGTATGAACCTTGATGAATTTGTGAGCCCCTCAGTTCTAATAATATTAATTTCTAAGACCTATATAAACCCTCATTTAAGGATGTTGCAAATGGGTCAAATAATTTATTCTTAATAAAATGTATCACCTTTTAAAATCTAATGGAATTATTCCATCAATTTTAGGTCATTGATAATAGAGGGTCATCAATCTCCACATTCATAAAAGAGTCCTCTAGTCTTAAATATGACATGGCTTCAAGTTTGTTTTTTTTTTTTACTATAAATTCCTTTTTATTAATTAATGGAGGATACAAGTTGTAACCATAAAAATTTAGAACATATGCTATCATAGGTTTTGATATTGGTGTTTTGACTAAAATTTGACCACTAAACTAAAAAACTTATTTTATGTTTATTAATAAATTATAGAAAGAACCCTACCTCACTTTTTATAAGCTTTCCAAATTTAATTATTTTAGAAATAAATCTAAATATTGTAGCCAAGCATAGAGAAATGTAATGAAAATCCTAGATTTTTCTAGAAGAATTCCAAAACTATAATTTTCAAGAAATAGTTAAAATTGCGGTCTATAAGGAGAATTAATAAAAAAATTCTAAATAACATTTAGA
>VDFB02320124.1:0-50069 GCA_007258455.2 Sequoia sempervirens
CTTAAATGGAGAGAAGAATGTGAAGATTGATTGCTTCAAGGAAAGAACACATCCAAAAGATAGGGAAGCAACCAACGTCAATGAGACTACATGACTCAAGCACTAGCTTACTTCATCGCTAGGGGTCATGCAAATGAAAATGATTAAAAAGACATCACAATCTAGCAAGTTGTGTTATGCTAGGTGACTAAAGAGTAGTAGAACCAACCTTGTCGTGGAGGAAAGCCACTACCTGATCAGGTGGTTAAACCAACCCCGCTATGGAGGAAAGTCGCTCCTGGTGTGATAGAAACCAACCTCACTATGGAGGAAAGTCGCTCCTGGTGTGTGATAGAAACCAACCTCACTATGGAGGAAAACCCCTTTCACAATTAAAAAACGCTAGACAAGATCAAATAAATATAATAATAGACGAGATAGATAAAATGACAAGCAAGAGAGCATTACCAGCAATTGTGGCCCCTTTCTTGATACGATAGATGTGACAATATCGTGTGGAAGAGGAGTCTTTGTTGCTACAAGTATCCAAGATGCGAGAGAATTTTGACAGAATTTTGCTAACAATGAGAAGTAGATAGGATATCCACAAGAGGGATGCACACATCCAAAACAAGTTGTCCTTGCTCCCAGTGCACAAGCAAGGATAACCATGCTAGATACTATTGTGTTGCTACCACGACAAAAGTATGGTTGCACGCAATATTGTACCACCATGAATGACAGTAAGCAACACTACAAATGCTACATAGCAGGTAGTGACAAAATAGAGGAGAGTTGTAAGAACCTCATGAAAAGATGCTTATCAGATAGAATGAACAAGATAGAGGTAAACCTTGATATCACTTGTTATGCAAAGAAGAGACAAGTGTATCAATAAATGAAGGATTGATGACACTAGTGGAATAAATGAAGGATTGATGACACTAGTGGAATGGCCAAGCACTTGATGGTACATACATAAAATGTTTTGCTTTATCTTGTGTGTGAAACTACTTATGTGTAGGAGGAAGAGTAATCAAGTGGGCTTTGAAAAGCGTCAACAAAATATGCTCATGTTCAGATAAAGGGTGAGGAGCAGGAGGCAACCCTTTCTCTTGTGAAGAAAAGTTTGACTCCTCACAAGAAGAAAACATAAAGATAGTAGATGACAAAGGAGGGAATGGAGATAAAGGAGAAGGTTTGTAATCTAAACCCATTGTAAAAGAGTGAGGTGTTGGTTCCAAAGGGACCTTAACTCCTTGTTCTATGTGCCCAAGACCATTTCCTTTGTATCCATGCTTAGAAAGCATATTGAATCGTACACTATAACATGATTGCAACTCCTCAAAAGGGGGAGGATCGACATTAACAGCATAGTAAATAAGGTTCACACTATCATGCGATACAGAAGAGTAATCATTTTCGATAAAGGGTGTGATATTTTTGGGATGTCTAAGTGAGCAGGATTGTCTTTATATTCTTTGATGAAGGATTTTGTAAAGTCTAAGGAACCACAATCATCACCAAGACATGCATTGTCATCAAAAGAAAATGAGTTAGCATCATCATCACGATTAGGGACTAATGGGGTGTAACAAGATTTGAAGATAAAGAAGGAATTAAATTTTTAAAAATAGTACAACTTGAAGTCTAATATGCTTCATCCTTTTGATAATAGAAAAGGATTTAGGATCGGCCTTCATTGTAGGTACTTGATTATTATGAACGAATCTGATAGATTTATGCAAGGTAGATGGGATTGCACCCATAGCGTGAATCCACGGTCTATAAAGAAGAAGATTATATTGTAAAGTACTTGGCATTACATATACTAGGGTGAGTAAAGTAACAGGTCCAAGCTATAAAGGTAGCATTATTGTACCTAGAGCTTGTCGACCAACATTATACAATCCACGAATAGATAGAGAAGAAGTTGCAAGAGAGCTTGGATCAATTTTGATTTTAGGCAAAAGATCAACACTACAAACATTGAGCGTCGAACTGGTATCAACGAGAGTGCGTCTAATGCCAATATTATTTACAAATGAAACTATCATTAATGTATCATCTTGATTTTGTACTTCAAAAATGGAAGTTCATGCTAATGAAATGCAATGTCTGAAATATCAAAGCACATACAACCTAATAAAGCATTCACATCATTTAATATAGCAAAAGATGGCACAAGGATCTTTTGTAGAGCTTCCTAAAGCATAAGATGATAAAGGGGAGAAGTTTGAATAAGATCCTAGAGAGAGAGCTTGGCAAGAGTAACATGAAGTTGCTCAACAAGATCATACTCTACTAGGGATTGAGAAAGAGGTTTAGGGGCAGTTGGAGAAAAGGTTGAGAAGGTGGAAGAGATATTGGAATGTTAATGCTTCGTTTATTTCTACTAATGTGATAAATGTGGGCTACTACTTAATGATCAGTAACTACATGCTTCTTAGAATTTAGAGAGAGTAAAGTTAAAGAAATGACACGCAGGGTGAATTGCAGAAGGGTCACCACTAACAATCATTACTTTCTTCAGCTTCAATTGTGGATTTTTTCCAATAACATTCATTATTGGTCCCTTAGGCTTTTTAAGGGCAACAGAGACAACAACTAACAGTCATTATGACTTATAGAGGAATTATTTGAAGAAATATGTACAACATTAATCTGTGGGAGATCAAATGTGGGATGAGATTTCTCATTCACTACTACATCATCTCTAGAAGAAAGTGCATTGGAATAAAGAGGTGGTAAAGTTTCATTAAGGAAAGTATCAATAATTTCATCCTCTTGCACCAAAATACCCTTACAAGTAGAAGGAATTCTAGGAGAGGTGTCAACAAAGAATAATAAGAAAGGAGAAAAGAACTCACTTTCACACACTCGTAAGAGAACTTCTTAAAGTTTTTTAACAAACTTGGAAAGGGACAAAAAGAAGAATAGAAAATTTATTTTGAGATAGAGATATAGACAAGTTGGTCGAAGGCTGACATATATCCCTTTTGATAGCATGGAATGGGGTTCGAGACAACGCCCCACAAATTTATTTTAGAAGGGAAAATCTTTGATTTGTCCCTTTTTTTATGCATCTCGACTACTTGCAAAAATAATAAAGAATACTTTAAATGATTAAAAAAATAGAAAAATTGCCAATGTTTGGTTCAACACAAAATGGTGAACCACAACAATGTAGAAGTAATGTTCACGTCAGGTTCACCAAAATGTAGAGGAAATTTGCTACCATCAAGATGGTGAGATCTCAAGGAGCAAACTATCTCTCCACTACCTCAATTAACATGATTCAAGTGAATTGGAAATAAAGAAATGTGAGAATTAATAGAGTGCAAATATTATCTAAGCCTTTCAGACATCAAAAACCGAAAGTGCGGGTACAAAGGTCTTTAAAATAATAGATTATAACAGTATTACGGTTAATTGATCAAATGACAAAATAAAGAGGAAAATGTAGAAATCGTCAAAGAATGCTCGATGAAGCTCCAACACATCAATCTTTCTCCTCAAAACCTACACACATAAGACCAAAGAGAAATGTTGGGGTTATTTGGGGACTTGCCTCAATCAAGTCCTTGCTTTGGTGTTTCCACCTCCACAACAACCAGATAGACAAATATATCAAAAGATAAATAGACGAAATGACAATTGCATAGACAAGGGATGTGATAAATCCCAAGATGCTCAAAGACATAAGACAAATAGATATTACTTGTGAGGCTTGAGGAAGCCAAAGAGAAATAGAGAGAGTTGTAAGAGCCAAGAGAGTTGTAAGAATAGTTGTGAGAGCTTGAGATTGCTATAGCAAGTTGTAGAGAGTTATGCAAGCTTGAGAGAGATACATTCAGAGAAAAAGAAAAGAGAATGTCCAAGAGAAAGCTAGCCAACAAGAATGTCCAAGAGAGCATGTGGAGTGAAAAAATAGATTTAAAAGAGAGAAGAGGGAAAGAAAGGGTTGTCATACCATTATGAATCGGCCTGAGCTATTTCCACTAACATGGGTAGGTGACAAGTGGCAAAACGCTAAAAAATGAACTTTGAACAATAAAATGTCGCAGTATGAAAGTGTGGCATGCCCAAGGCGCTAGTATCCAACCAAATCACGTTCAAAAATGATGGAAGATGAGAAATCACATGGTTAATAGAAAACTAATGCACAAAGGTAGTTGTTGACGAGGTCCCTAAGCATCTTGAGGGTAAAGGTTGATGCAAGAGCTAAGATGAGCCGACACAAATACTAAAAAGGGTGGCCACTAAAATGGATACAAAAATGTAGGTGAGATTGCAAGGGTATGCAATTTTTGACTCTACACAAGATAAAAGGCCAATACATCTAAAAAGGGATGCTTGAAAAACAAGGGGGTTGCATAAGCAATGCATTGTTTTATACAAAAAGTGACCACCAATAAGTTTATCTTGCTCATCTAACAAAGATGTCTTTCTCAAGATAAAAGGTCATCAATCCAAACTTTACTTTCTTCAAATTCATTTTGACGAAGCAAATTAAAAGGTAATTTGTCCGAACTTTACTTTTTGGAAATACATTTTAACAAAGCAAATTGTCCACCCAATGCTTCCAACCACATTTTGTTACATCAAAATAAATGCATTTAAAATAGTTTATTTTAAATAATAATGTTCATTCTAGTCTTGATGATGGCTCTAACCTACAACGCATTAATGGATACACCTCAACTAGCATATGAAATTGTAATATATCATATTGATAAGAGTACCACTACAAAATAATGCTAAAAATTATGAATGAGCTCCTAAAACCTTGAGCTAAGATGCACCGTTGTATCAATTCATTTTGTTGAAAAGATAAACATCCTAACCCATTTAACATACTAATAAGAATATTAAGAAGGTCTAGCATAGTTTGGCTGCGCAGGTGGAAGAATGATGGATTACAGTCAAGGGTAAAAAAGATAAATCTTCACAGCCTTCTTTCGACATGACTCTTCGCTCCCACAAGAAAAGTGCTAATTGTAAATCTTGATGAGTTTTGTTTGGGTGCTGGCTTTTTGTTGGCTGCGGGCTGTCTTTTTTGCAGCCTGGCCTTTCTTGTTGTAAAGGGTTTTGGATCCCTTCAAAATCCGCTTATCCCCAAATATCAAAAACATACTATTTGCATCAAAAGTTGAAATCTTGGATGTTAACCCATTTCAACTTGACACGATGGACTAAGGGTCATCTATTTTCTGAAAGTTATCCTATATATAGTCCTTGTCTCATCTTGCTTTGTGCCAGGGAACCTTCAAACCTTGCAACCTCTAAACTATTCAACTTCGCCAACAGACCATTATTTTTATTGTAAATAATCAGATACATTTTATAAACTACAAACAAATGAATTAAAAGTCTAAATTCCATCTAAATGTAACTAGAACACCACAATTTTATCATTGCAAAGAAAGTGCAGCTTCTAGTTGTTCACAAAATAAAATAAAGAACTGCATCCGATCGTCACTTAGTAATCTGCTTCGCAAATGTGCGCACAATGCTTAATCGTAACACTTCCTTTATTTTGAGGGAAAAATACCACTAAAAAAACAAAATTCTACAATACAAGATGCTTTCAAATCGTGTTTGAGACACGTAATAACGAATTGGAAGCATACTCATGGCTTTGATTACGCAAATCAAAACAGAAATTTTACATTTCATTAAGTGATGCTTCTTTTCAGTGTCAAACTAGTTAATATCCCATTAAATTCCCCACATAATGGTTCGACGCAACAATACCGATACCACATTCAACCAAAAGTAACACTATCTAATTTGCCATATTGGTTTAGTTATAAATACTCCTAGCTCTTTGCCCATTCATTCAACTAATGAACGTGAACTGCTTTATTTTTTTATTGCATTGTAAAATTCATAAAACATAAGGAAAAGTGTAACTACAAATTATGGACTAAAAATCCCATTGCCTTACCAAATTTATATACCGCTGGTAAACAAGATGAAAATTGATACCTAAGAATACAAGGAATATCTTCCTGGTCAGGAAAGCAGACCAAAATTTCTCATTGTTTGCCCTCCAAGACCAAAAGCTTAGCCGACACCTTATTTTAAAAGATAAAAATGATGTTTAAGAAGACACAGTAATTTCTGATAATGCATTTGGTGAGAATAATGAGAAGACATTTTCCGTCAAAGATTTGTGATCCAAGACGGCCATGGTTCAGTGCTGAACAACACATCTGCTGGGAGTTCAAGAGCCAACAGAAAGGTCTGTGTTTCATATCAAGAGAGACATGGAGAATAAGGAAAGAAACAAGGGCAAGACCAAAAACTCAAACCTTGGAGCACACATATTTCTAGCAGCTCAAAATGAGTGACATGCTTGATAGCCCTGCTCTCAAAAGCTTCCTTCTAGAACACTTTCCTCTCAGATCTGCTTTATCCATTTTTTGCGTATTCAAAAAATCAAACCTAGATTTCTATAAAAAAGAAAGAAATTGTGCCTAAAAGTGGACCCAATCTTTAGTATTTCAACACCTTATATGTAGCTCTGGTTTTCATGCCACTGATCATGGTTAATCTTTGTTTCACCTTTATGCTGTTTTTTATGTTTTTAAATGTAATTAACACATAGCTTATTAATAATAAATAGACGAGTACCAATTGCCACCCAAATGCCAACAAAGTATGTCTAAAGAACTGATCTGATTTCGTGAGCCATGAATCATACCTTACTGGCTTGTTTCCACAACCATTATATTAAAGATCTAGCCCGAAATTCTGACTGTTCAACTCAAAACATGTAGCCATGAACTCTTTCAATTGCCTTAGTCATGATTAGCTTATATGAAATACCAAATTTTATCTGCTTATTACACTTGTACTGCTGTAAATTGTAATAAACAAGTAAAATTATGTCAACCATTGCTCCACATATTTTGCCACTAAAACAACTAACAATAACTGAATAAGATGAGATATACAAGGTATTCCACATTGACAATATTCATAAGCCTGTCCACGTACTCAACATTAAGTCTCACAATGCACAAACACAATGACACTACCAAATGCCTAATTTTACCGGTCATTTTTCCCTGACCATATAATAGGAGTTGAAAGCCAGCGTTAGATAATTGCAATGTTACTTTAGACAATGAGTTAAAAACTCGTCCAATTACCAAATATATTCAATTATGGTACCAAATACCTACCCTTTTTTTTGGTACTCTTGCTACAACTATTGTGCTACTAATAATACGAGATGTGATAAAGATGCACTATTCCACATTTGACAATATTTGATATTTTATTTTTTCCACGTGCCCAGATAATTAAAACTAATCAAGCTCTTAGCACACAAAAACTTAATAACTGTCAAAAAATGATCCACACAAAGAGAACACCATTGCAACCAATTGAGTTTTTAAAATGTGACATGTCCATTCAATGTTCCACAATGTAGCAACATCCCATTGATATAAACGACGGCATTCCACAGCTATTACCTCAAAAAGCTACCATATGTACATTTTTCTGACGCTAATTTACTTCAGAATATTAAAATATCCTTATTCAGCATTGTAGTCTCCTCAAAAGAAAATTCCCAACAATTCTAGTCTCTAACTACACGCATATAGAGTGAAGGAACAATAAATACCTATGATAAAATATCAACTCTTCTAGCGTGCAACTCAAAAGTTGCTTGTAATCAAATGGAGCAACAAAACGAGCATTGTTATATAGACTGTTTTGTGTTGTGTATCTACAGCGACAACATATTCTTAAATGAACCACACTTTAATTCATCTCTTAAGACATACAGTTGACAATAATTTAATCTTTCACAAATTAAAAGGGAGGAAAACATTAAGTATAATCTAATAGATTTAAGTTCGGCACCAAAGCATTAGCAAATTAAAGAGATGAAAGTGCAGCACCCAAAGCTTCAAAGGCTTACCAGCAACCATTCACAAAATGCATGTCAATTTTTCTCCTTTTGAATTACCACATGAACCTTAAAACTAATTTTTGCTAGCAACTGGTGCAATAGAAAGAAAAATGTACACATATGATTTAAAAAGATGGAGAATTGTATTCTTAACCCACCAAAAGAAAATGCACAGGTTTGTTTCAAGTCGACAAATTTGCTTCTCAGATGTCTCATGTGGAGCTTGCGTCAAGGCTACAAGCTGCAAACCTACTTGCTTTGCAACGATGCAAAATGTAGCAATCATACATTAGAATCCAAAGACAATGAATGCCCACATATAAACCAAAATAATCTACTGTGAGTAGTGGCTGTTAACTAAAAAGCTTGCTATCCAGTGGAGTTCCAATTCCACAGGAACCAAAAAAAAACCTGGTGCAAACTTGAATATGATGCCTATTTGCCAGCCTGCAAATGTAGTCAATTTGCCAGAAGTGATACCACTATCACCAATTATGAAAATGAAATTGTTCGGAGTACTCAAAGAAAGAAAATATAAACCTGCAACATGCAGATTCAAAGATCTTGCTTATACCTATAGCTTACCTGAACATCATGAGAAGCAAACTCATTTTTACATGAAAACTGCTGAGCATCAATTGTGGTCTTGAGCTCAATCGGACCTTGACTCTGCATTTCTGATTGTCCAATTACAGAAGTCTACAAAAGCATGGAAAAAAATTGAGTCATATATTTGACCATGAAATCTAATCAACTGCAGCTTCCAACTGGAACTCTATATTACATTCAAATTTCCAACAATAAACAAGAATATGTCTCTTGGTGTTTCATCAATGCAATCAAACTGCCTTGATATTTGCAAAGTATTCATCAAAACTTACGAGTATTCTCTCCCAGCACAAAGAAAAATGTTTGACAAAGATCATTTCTACAAATAAAGCACCTGGTATAGAAATCCCATTGTAGTATATAAATCCCATTGTCCATGATGTAACTCATGACCGAGATATGGATTATTATATAAAACATCATAAGAACCCTGATAAATTTAGGTGTTCAGGACCCAAAAAGCAAAACATAAAATGGAAAGCGCTGTTCCTGACTGATCCAACATATCCAAACATTAAACAATGTTTGATATAAATCCAAGCCACAAAGTCAGAAGTTAAGAATCACGACTTACCAAGGAATATGTTCAATGCTCAACAAGATAATACGTTTTAGATTTAAAAAGAACATTGAATTATCAATTGCTTTTCTACCATTGGCACCTGCCCAAAATGGTACAGATTTTTGGCTTTTGCATTTGCCCTAATACTGAAACAATCTGAGATTTTAGTTTTAATTGAGCCCATCAAAATAACCTGGCCAAAGTCGTGGTCTTACCCCTCATCAAACTGTCCAGGTGTTGTTTACATCCTTGGCCCTGTGCCTCATTGAACTTCAAAAGCTAACAGTCATGCCCATTTTCTTCATTGGCTAAAGTTCCTTTGCTGTCCCCATCTGCACTTTATTTCTAATTTGTCCATGATGTGTATAGCCGGCCATGGGGAACTGAAATGGCATTTTCTATTTGGCTGGTGTCTGGTTATCAGTCAGTGAGTGTTCGCTGCAAGCTTAGGTGGTGATCTTGTTACTACCATTGTATAGTGGCGTCCACATCAGCTGGGCAATTGTGCATGCAGATGAGGTAGCAATCTCATGGCAGCCAAGTGTTGTGGTGTCAGGTTCTCACTTGTCAAGGTCCATTGTGTTATCGTTTGGTCTACCCAGAGATTGCAATTGTCACTTCATTAAAAAGCTTGTGTCGTGGCTGTGTGGCCGAGCCCCATTGGACAGCAAGTAAACTTGCCCAGCAGGTAAAT
The DNA here is from genome assembly GCA_007258455.2 of Sequoia sempervirens. NCBI lineage: Eukaryota > Viridiplantae > Streptophyta > Pinopsida > Cupressales > Cupressaceae > Sequoia > Sequoia sempervirens. The sequence continues at coordinate 9,775 of VDFB02320124.1, forward strand.
ATTTTTCGGCGGTTCTATTTTACCCAATGTTTGTTGTGACCCCTCAAGTGCTAGCCATTTGATCTCCTGTGATGTGTGTGATGTTTATATGCTAGTCTTGTCTGCAGGCTGGTCTTTTCTATTATGCAGCTATGTGCATGCAGGATTGTCATTGGCTCAGTGGCAGTGATGTGCCCTGTATATGGGTCCAGTTATGTGGGCCAATAGTGATGCACCAAATGGCTTGTAGGTGTTGTGGGGCCATCATGGCATTACTTGGTATGCATGCATGTCGTCTTCAAGGCACCAAGCATAATGATTGTGCAGGCAACTGCAGCATTAGGAGTTGAGAGGGCCAGGTTATAGCTGACAGTTTCAAAATATGGCAGGCCTCTCCCAAACGCAGCAAAGGGAATTAAAAACAGACAAGGAAGGGCAAGTAGTGTGCACAGTCATTTCCTATTATGGACAATGAATCGCTGAGCCGATGGGGTCTCCTGTGTACATCAAACAAATAAGTGCCATATGTTTCCAACTGTTGGTCAATAGCAGACACAAGATCTTTCCATGTCACATTCTATCAGTGGCCTCACCTCTAGATTGTTGTTGATTTTATACACTCGGGTTGAGTGAGAGGCTTGACTTTTCAACACACTCAAGGTTGATGCAAGCACGGAGTACATGGCAATTTCCTATTGCATTGGAGCAGGGAGCCCTATCAGCCAATTTTCTACACGTTCTTTTTGGTGAACACATGATACCTATCAATATTGGGGCTCAGCCATCTATAGTCATTGATTTTTGTGGCATGTTCAAAGGAGTTAACCAAAGGCCTGTGCTCAAAGATTTTTATAGGCCAAGGCACTTTATGCTAGGGGTTTTGGTGCCACAAGAAAGCAATGGCAATGGCAAAGGTACAAGTGCACAATTGGAGATTTTGGCGACACATTAAGAGCGAGATGGATGACTATACACCAATGACAATACTATCTGTGACTTGGCATGCTCTTGTAGGGGCTTTTCAACTATTATAGAGCTGTGTGCAAAGATCTTGCCAAGAGATTTTATCAATTGCACAAGGATTCAAATTATGGGTCGCATTAGGTGCTGCATTTATCAAAGTCTCCATCTAGTTCTTTCAGCTAAGAAGTCGCATGGTCGAGGTTTGGAGGGAGTATATCCAAATGTGGAGACTGAACATTTGATTGGAGGGGGGCTGGATAGTTTACTGCAATTTGATTAGCCCATTGCTGCTTGTTGAGACTGTTCAACAGAGTTGAGCAGCATCCTATGACCAATAAAGACTCAATTTGCTATTTATGTGATAACTTGCTCATCCAGAATGATTTTCCAATGGCCAAAGAAACAGTCTATCTCCAACATATGCCCTATGACCCTGAAAGCGTGACTTCCGATAACAGCCTGCAAAGTGTTTCTTTCCCCCTGTTCTGATTATAGTTTCTACTTGCTTGAAATGTAGAATTTAATGCACACAAAATGATTGTTACAGGGAATATGTGGACTGCAGTGATATGACATATGAGAACCAACGTGCTGGAGTTGGTAAAGTGCCATATGGACTAGTGAAGTAGGCAGCTAACTTGCATAACTAAGGAGTTTTCTTCCCCTGTTGCAAAACACAAATCCAAAGAAGATCTTCCTTGCTTATGCAAGTTTAATTCTAACTACAAATTGCAACGTGTTGAAGTGATTCTTGCCTAAACAGGACACCTTAATCAACTCCAGGATGCTACAAGTGTCATGATCACATTTTCTATGACTGCTCCATCATCGTTACAAATAAATGCTCTTCTATGAGTTGGTGATCTTTTAGGTCATTCTTTCTACAAGGGTAGTTTAGGGAATCAAATGCTGCATGTCTGGTTTTAAGTTTGTGTATTCATTTGTTTGTAAACCTGGACAATGTGCACTCTTACACTTTCCTCCCCTTAGTCTAGGTGTCTCCTCAATTGACTAAAATACTTCCAGGAATCATGTGAGTGTGCCACATCATTTCTCAAGTCAAATTTGTGGGCTTGCTGTATTAGGGATTAGCTGGTATCACAGCACTGTAAAATCATTGCAAAGCTTTAATCAACACTCCCAAGCCTAGATATTTGAGTGTCTAATCTAGGAATGTGGATAACAGTTTTGGGACCCATTATTTACCTTCAAGGTTTGCATCCACGGAATGCACAAGACATTAAGATTAATATCGACATCATTATATGGCTTGATATTTGAAATCATAAGTGCAACTTCTTGAAATTCCTTTTCTCCCTAATATACAATTTTGTAATGTGTTTTAAACACTTCAGAAGAAGCTAAATAAAGATTGATAGATACATAATATTTTTTATTGGATTACATACATACATCTATAGAAACAAAAAATACTTCATGTAATTTATCCCATGCATATTCTCGCCTGTCAATCTGGCACTTGCAACTATCACCAACTCTGTTATTTCATATCACCTTACAGACATGAAACATGATGACACCCCCAGATTATATCTCTTGCTTACATAAAATATGATCTAAACAATTTCTAAAAAGAAGTCACACACTTAAGTACAATCACATAAAATAGAAATTTATCCTGGGAAAACCCTTTCAATAAAACCAAATAGCAAAGGTGTCAGTGTCTTTTGTATTATCAATAACAATATGATTGCAATAAAATTTAAGAACATCCACTCTAATGCATCACAAAGTCTAGAGAGTTTCTGACAACATAACAATACCTCCAAATACACTATGAAACCTTCATCTCAAGCACTGAATAAATAAAAGAAACAATAATGAAACCACCATATGGCAAATGGAAAAAACATCAGACAAAATCACCCATAGTGTGGTCATTCAATCCCAAGTCAAAATCCAACGCCCAAATCCCTAGATGAGCCCATTAGCTAAAAATATCATATTCCTGACACCTATAATAAGCTGTCATCGCTTTGTCATAATCCACTCACCAACTTGGATGCTCTGTTTCAGCTCCATTATCTCCATTCAAAGATGATATATGACGCATCACAACATGTGGCATAAGTTGGTCAAGTCAAATAAACATTGTAACTCCCCTCTTACATACTCTTATGCATGTCATAGAATCTCTTACACCTCTTACACAGTCTTACAATGTCATAGATTCTCCTACACATCTTACATGACAAGAAATTCTCACATGTCATACCAATGCATGGACATGACAAAATGGCCAAGTCATAGTGGCACACAATATTAAAATTACATGCTGTATGAAACACATGTACCAACATTCTCCCACACCAACAATATCAACTAACTATTAGGGAACGACAAGCCCATAGACTCACCACACCACTTGATCTTCTCGATGCTCATAGGCTTCATCAATACATCTACAACATTCTCCATAGTGTCAATTTTTTCAAGCATCACCCTCCCATCCTCCACCATGGCATGAACAAAATGATATTGTACATCAATGTGCTTCATTCGTACTTGAAAAGTTGGGTTCTTTGCCAAGTTGATGGCACTCTTGACTATTGCATCCAATCTAAACTACTCCAAGATTCAACCAACATCTACACACAATCTTTGAAGCCAAGTAGCCTTCTTACAAGCATGAGTAGCTAAAATATACTTTGCCTTTGTCGTGGACAAAGCGACCACAGCCCACCACTTGCTCACCCAATAGATAGCAGCTCCAAATAGATTAGAGACGTAACCACAAGTAGATAGATTTCCTGCCCAATCAAAATCCTTAACCTCGAATATCCATTACGTGTTGTAAGTCCCTAAGACAACATCTCTCCCATAACATAAAGAATACTCAGCAGTACCTCGCAAATATATGATCCTCTTCACTATAGCCCAATGATCCCATCCAAGATTAGCCAAGAAACAACTCAAGACTCCCACTACTTGGGAAATGTCTAGTCAGGTGCAAAACCTAGCATACATAAGACCACCAACTACACTAGCATAAGCAACACAAGACATATCCACCATCTCACAAAGTGTGGACAGGGATTGCTCAATCAATAACTTAGTCCCCATTGAAATAAAAAAAACTAGCAAAGTCTACTATCCACCATACTAAAACTTTATAATACATTTTTGCATGCTCACTTTAGCCGAACCTCAATTTTTTGTTTGCTCTCTTGATCTCTATACCTAAGATGTACTTAACAAACCTCAAGTCCATCATATCAAATTTTGCAAAAATTTAAGATTTCAAGTCCCTAATCACATCCTTATTGTTACTAAAAAAATCATCACCATCTTGTTTATAGTAGACACAGATTTGGACCTCACAAATCTCAATCTCAACACGAAATAATCAAATTTCTAGTACCACATCTTGGGTGACTATTTGAGACCAAAGCTTTTTTCAATCTACAAACCAATGACTCCTTACCTTTAAGAAAACAGTGCTCTAGTTATGACATAAATCTCTTCCTCCAAATCACCATGCAAAAAAGTTGTCTTCACGTCCATCTACTCTATATATAAATTAAAAGTTGCTGCAATAGATAATAAGAACCTAATAAATGTCAACTTAACAACTAGAGAAATGATCTCACCAAAGTCCATCCCCTCAACCTAGGAATATCCTTTCACAACCAATCTCATCTTGTATTTCTCAACACTACCATCTAAACCAAACAAAGTTGTCTTCACGTTCATCTACTCTATCTATAAATTAAAAGTTGCTGCAATAGATAATAAGAACCTAATAAATGTCAACTTAACAACTAGAGAAATGATCTCACCAAAGTCCATCCCCTCAACCTAGGAATATCCTTTCACAACCAATCTCGTCTTGTATTTCTCAACACTACCATCTAAACCAAACTTCTTGGAGACCAATTTGCAACCAATAGGCTTCCTTTACACTAACAACTGAACCAAGTCCCAAGTTTCATTATTTGTCAATGTAGTGTTCTCCTCAACCATGGTCGATCTCCAAGACTTACTATCATCCATCTCCATTACCTCTTTCACAATTTTGAGTTTATTAGTAGTCTATACCCCATTAGTTGCCTCCTCAACTAAGTGTACCTCCTCAAAAGTTGAGGTTGAGGTTCTTCCTTCTCAAAGCTCATTGAACTTGCAATACACGGCTCCTTCGTCCATTTTGAACCTCTAATTCAGCCCCAAGTACAACTATCTTGATCTTTCGTTGTAACTACACCATAGACTTCACACTTCCATCTAATTGCTCAACAAGAGACGGCTTAGTCTCTCTAAAGAACGCATTCTAACTATGTAGAACTTTCTTGGCCCAACATCCCAAAGCTTGTACCATTTCACACTAACACCATAGAAAATGAAGATACGTTTCACAGCCTCATGATCCAACTTTAACCACTTCTCCTAAGGCACATGAGCATATGCCATGCAACCAAAATCTCAAAGATGCTAAAATGAGGGCTCATTGCCCATCAAAACCTCCATAGGGGTTTTCTCAACAAGCATTGATGTAAGAGACCTCTTAATCAAGTAGCATGCAATACTAATTGCCTCTAGCCAAAAAATTCTTTCACCCCAACCTGCTAAATATACTCCTAGTCATTTCCAACATTTTGTTCAATCTTTCCACAACTCCATTTTGTTGAGGGCTATATGGAGTTGTCTTCTACTTTTTAATCCCATTCTCTTTCCAAAATCTGTCAAAATTTGCTGAACAGAATTCTCCACTATTATCATTCCTCTCAATGCCTTGAACTTTTTACCTATTTGGATGGTTTTAAATCAAGGATGGAAGGTAGTCCACAACCAAAATATCAACTGCATTTTGAAGATAGCCTTCTAAGTTCTATAGTTCATGGCAAAGAATGCATAGGAGGATTAAAGAAAATGAAGCTATTAATGCTAGGAAGATAAAAATATTACCTTTACAATAGTGTTGTCTCTACCTTTATTACTTGTAATCTGCTCTCTCACAAATTTGTTAAGAAAAATCTCGGGCGGGATGGTTTAGCAAATACTCGAATTTCTAGGTCTCAAGATTCCGTCATGGTGGATTTCAAAGGCAAGCCAAAGGTGGGGGTGGTGGATCTTGTACTCTAATAGTGGATTTCCCATGTTGCTTCCCTCACATGAAGTTGTTCATTGTGGTGATTCGAATGAGGAATAAATTCCACATCTGGAGGAAGGGCCTATAGAAATGTGGCAAAGGAAATTTTGACCCTTAGAAAAGAAATTCATACCACTTATTACCAAAAGAAAGATTTGGTATTTAAATGCAAGGATTTCACACTATCTATATAGTCTCAAGGTCATTCAGTGAGAGAGTAGCCTAGGCATTTCCAAATCTTCACACTTCCTTATCCTAGGAGGGTCTAGTGCACTTCAATAAGCATTCATACTTGGAGACTGAGGTGAAAATAAATAGCTATGAATAAAAGGAAGATAAAAATACCTTGGAGAGGAGGGTGGTTGTATTCCTTTTGCTCCATATGTGGAAGAGTACATGAATTTTTTTTTGCAATTGCAAGGAAACAAGCCAATCGGCTTACTATATCTCCCAAGAATGCTAATATTTTTAGATCTTAACTTTTTTGCAATTGCAAGGAAGGAAACCAGCCAATTAGCTTACTATATCTCCCAAGAATTCTAAAATTTTTTGAACTTCAATTGTTTTTCTCGTGTATTTATCTATAGATATTAATGAATAAAGGTTGTGGGTTTAAAACGGTTTTTTACATTTTTCTAGTCAGGGTGTTTTACCTTTCTTTCTAGGGCTTGAAGAAGAGGTAGTTTCCTTTTGACAATTTTGTATGAGGATGTTGGACCAACTGGGTCTGAATTTTAAACTTTGTAGTGTAAAAACTATTATACTTTGTGAGTGATGGCCCCAATCAAACCCTCTAATTAAAAATGAAAAAAATAATCTCTTGAAATTTATTTTCCTCATCCTTGATTTATGCATGTTCAAGGTGAATTTTACCATATAAATTCATCACAATGGAAGGAAGAAAAGAATAAGTGTCCTTTGCTTGAGCAAGAATATTAAGTGTTCATTATACAAGAGAGGTTTGGACAATCTCACAAATTAGGAAAGGTTTGGATGTCCTCACACTCCAAAAGGCAAATATTTGCAAGATGATCTTCAAAAATTAAACCCTAGAATATCCTAAACCATGATCTCATTAAGATTGCAAAAGCAAAGAAAACAAGCAACACAATTGTGGGTTGTACCATGCACTTGCAATGGGCTCAAATTGATGCTTTACAAAAGTGAAACTTATACAAGACTACACAAGAGAATATCAAAATCTTGGATAGACTAGCAACAAATTTACTTTTCCTTTGAACCAAATCCAAAGAGAATATCGTAAGTGCAGGAGCAAAAGAAAAATCATTCTGAAACCCTGGCAAAGAAATTTGAAATGAAAGTGAAAACGTTTTATAAGCTCTACTGGAAAGTAATAAACTTGTCATCTTGAGGCTTGAAAGAGCCAAAGGCACAACTTTTACTTCTTCTATTATTTATTTATGTAGGTAAGTAGTGATAGCAGAGTTCCATTGCAATTGCAAGCAAGAGGCAAAAGTGTTAGAAACATACGCTAGTTTCACTCAAAACAACTCTTACTATTTAGGCCAAAATATTGGAAAAAAATATTTTGAAACCCTAGCAAAGATTTTTGGAATGAAAGTGAAAAAATTATAACCTTTGATGGAGAGCAATAAATGTGTGATGATGAGGCTTGAAAGAGCCAAAGATATGGCTTTTAATTTTTCTATAATGCATTTTTGTCGGGAAGTATTTGATAGAAGAGTTCCATTGCAATCACAACAGGTATACACAGAATCAAAGAAGCGGCAGTTATGAAACATGGTACCATCGAAGAGCATCACCTATTAGAATGACATATAGATGGGTATATGAATGATCACACATGCCTCCCGATGTCTCGGTGCTTCAATGGGTGAGCACCTTAAAGGAGAGTGGCAAGTATGTCCCATAATCTCACGATGTATTCTATCTGGTTATAATTTGTGCTGTGTGCACATGTAGAGTGCATATCCTCAGTTTATATGGATCAGTCGCATCCCCAACATTTGAAACTCAGTTCGTAATTTTTTCTTATAGGTGGTACTCTGAATACTCTACTCTACTGGTCATGACCTTTATTCAGGTCTCCATACACCTCCAATGTTTTAGCTCCCTTAATGACAATCATGAGGATCTTTGCCTAACCTGGGGCTTGGTACCACAGTTAATATACATGAGTTGAACAGACCTTGAGCCTTCTAGGAACATGTATGTCAGTGGTCAGGAGACTGTATGGCAATACAAGTTTGGAAATTGTATGATCACCACAGATATAGTTTCTAGCATCAATTGTGTGAAGCTAACTGGTGGCAAATGACTAGAGCTGGAAACATGCTCAGAGATTGGAGCCACAATCCTGTTGTCTCAACCAAAAAAAGTTGCGCTACTATATTTCAATCTTTGGCACTTTCAACTTAAGGCCTTCACCTGCTCATTCAAAGTTGCATATGAATTGCCACTTTTCCTGAAATTCCCTATGAATCCAACTCTAGACAGATCACAGAATTCTTCATGTGCGTATATAGCATAAAAAAACACAAGGCTGTAAACCACCCCCCACCCGCCAAAATCCCCGAAAAGTGGCATATCTGGAAATAAGGATGTCCCTGAGCCTTGGGAACAACTACAAAATGTCCTACCTCAATTCCCACCACTAGGCAAAAGACGTCCTCAGGATGTCTCCCTAAAAGCGAAGATGTTTCTGAGAAGTCTCCACTGTTGGGAACATTGGGGGTATGTCAAGACATCAAGGAAACTAACCAAAGTCTTTCAAAAGTTTCCAAGATGGCCAACCATCCCCTGCACCGAACACCTCCAAAATGAAATTTTAAAAAAAGAAACAAAAACTAGACATTTTTCTTGACATTTGTGTCCCCAACACTAAACCTAAAACTTTATGGGCCCCACCCACCTCACACTCTAATTCCAAAATCAAAGCTTTTAAACATATCAAGAGTAAGAGCAAGCAGGGCTGCAAGAGTGAAAGAAGAACAAAGTGCCAAGTGTTTAAATTTCAACACATTACTCAAAGTGGGAAACCCTAAAGCCTTCAAGGTAAGCCATGGCCCTTCATCTTTTGGGAGTTGGATTTTTTATTTTAATTGTTCATTCCTAAATGGCTAAAAATCAGTGATTATGTGTGAGTTTTTTGGTCTTGTTTTCAATTTAGATATACAATAAATTGTTCATACAATCATATATGATCGGAAAATATGGTTTTTAGGTTTGTTTAACTGCTATTCTATTGGGAGTGCAACTAGTTCTATTGAGAGCATACATTTAAATTGCCCTTCCAAGTTAGAAGAATAATTTGCAAAAACTCCTTAGATAAGAAGTCCCCTTAAAGATAATCTGCAATCAAACTACAAGCAAAACCTAGGGCAATGGAACTAGGTTGTGGAGATGTCATTTCTATCAACTTTGAATTTCAAGGCAGCATTACAAGAGTTAATATACACCTCCTTCACATCTAACACAAAGGTGTGGAGATATGTGGCAAATTGTTGCTCAAATAAAAAGCTGAAATAAATAGATTGTTGGGTTGTAGACACAAACACTTACTACTACTCTACCTCTAAGGAGTCCTGCTAATGGTAATAGAACTTTCCAAGAGCCATGACTTCCTAATTTTCCATCTAGTTTAGGGGGAGTGAATCCTAAGGAGAAATGTAAAATGACTACAGGTCATGATGCTGCAACCATAGTGGCAAAGTTATTCAATGTACAAAAATAAGGATGAGATAGCTACTAAGTTATAAGAAACTGTTCAAAAGTGGTATGTGGTATTTGTCAAGCCCTTGGATTATTTCTCATCATTGATTTCTATTACCTCTTTAGTGTATTAATCCCCTAATTCTGCAGGTTGTCTTCAATAAGTAAACAATATAATGCTGTGCTGTGGCATTGCATTGCGTTGCCATTGGCGAATTCTTCTTTGCCAATGGCATTCCATTCCATGTGGCTCACTATCCTTATCATAAGAGGGTTTTGGCAAAGATAATGAAAGCAAGACCATCATATGTGCCACCAAAAGAGACAAAAACTATTCCAAGATAAATATTTTAATGGACAAAATGAAGGCTACCTAGGTCACTAGTGGATGCAACATAGTCATGGGTAGGTGCGTAGACATCAATCATCATCCAGTTCCATTCATTAACATCATGATCACATGTATAGAGGACCCTTACTTATTTAGCATTAACAATTGCCCGGGGCACCACAAAGATGCCAAATTTCAGTTCCAAATCCCTAGAGAAGCTATTGAGGAAGTTGGGCAGGAGTATCTAGCACAAATAGTGAAAAATGAGGCATATGTGTGCAAAGCTGCAAAGAAGTTGATTAAGATGGCCTACAAGCATATTTGGTTGACTCATTTGGTGGACTCCTTGTTATCAACACGCCATAAATAATGCACTCAAAGACATAGGCAGAATTGGTTGGATCAAAGGCGTAGTTTATGATGCTCAAAATTTGCAAATGTTTATCTACAACAACCACACTTCACATGCATTCTTCAAGACCTTACCTAAGGAGTTTCTGAAACTTATACAAATTAGAAATGCATTGTACTCCATTCTCTTGGAGAGTGTGCTTGAGTTGCAAGAGGCATTGCAACTAATAGTCATAATACCAAAGTAGAATCGGTGTCCCTATTATAAGTCAAAGCAAGGGAAAAGGTTTAAAGAGGTGGTGATGAGTGACACTTTTTGGGCTGATAAAAACTGCATTGTCATCGTCTTACTCCAATCTTCAAAGCCATTAGCTATGGGGACACTAATGTTCCTAACCTTAGAGAGGTGTAAGAGTGTATTGGTAGTATGTCTAGCCAAATAAAGGTCCTTGTACAAGAAAAAGACCCCACATTGCAGTTCTACAAGGAATATATTCAACCAATCATTCATCACAAATGAGAGAAGCGCAACACTCCCTTGCACATGGTTTTATGTGCATTGAACCCGAAGCAATACATGTAAAGGCCTCATAAAATTACCTCTATGCAAGATGTTGAAGTGGAAGCAACGTTTATGAAAATAATTTAGAAAATGTATGTTTGTACAAATGTTGGCATCATTCATACTGAGTAGCCAAAATTTACCTCTTCAAGGGTATCCATGTGTGGCAAAGTTGGATAGGGAAACTATGGCACAAAAGAACCAATTATATGGTGGACTATAAATGGGCCTACTTATTCAACAACCACACTAGCCATTTGTCTACTATTTCTAGTTCTTCTACTACTAAGAGGAATTGATCTACCTACACATTCATTGACTCTATTAAGAGAAATAGGCTTAACTCTAGGAGGGCGAAAAAAATTGTAGCTATACATAGCATAGCAACATTAACAATTTGGGGAAAAAAGAATGAAAAAAAGGCGCAGACGAATAAGGTTAATGCCCTACCACACAAGGGCTCAGCTCATGGAGCTATGGTACTGACTACAATTGCATAGTGCCTTGTGTCTCATTGAACACAACATGCTTACATACAAGGAGAGTCTAACAACCTAATGAGATGTAGCACCAAAGGAGCCAACCTAAATTATGATGATGTGGCATAGAAAGGGTTGGTTAGTATTGTTTTGGAGGAGTTTCACCTCAAGTATTCCAACTATTCGAGTGGTGAAGAGTTTGGCATAGACATTGTGGATGATTAAAGGCATTGGGTTATTGGCATAGTTCCACGGAATTTCCTGACGAGGGGACGCTGGGACATTGGGACGAGTGGACCAAGGGCCTAAGTTTGGAGATGGTAGGGGAACAACAGTGGGACAGTGGGGGAGTGGAGGCGAGGCAACGGCACTGTAATACATATAGTAGCTGAAAGTATAGTTATAAAAAGATGTATAACTTTAAGAATTACATGTAATGTCCCCGAAATAACCTGAGCTATTTTGGAAGGAAAATTCATAACGGTGTTTTTTTAACACCAATCTGAATTAAAAATAATAATTAAATAATTAATAATAAATGTAAATTATTAAAAATAACATTTAAATTTGAATTTATTCTAGTCGACTTCTCTTGGGAAGGCACGAATAATATTTTGATTTTTCTTTTGCTTGGGACCGACTTCAAACCGAAAAAGTATTTATTTTGGAGGGCGTCTCATATCTGATCATCACGGAATTGGAATTGATCCTGCCAATTATCGAGGAAGACGTAGTCGTCCTGCTTGGCATCTAGGTACTCAACGTAGTTGGGAACTGAAGATTTCGTGTTAGCATATCTCTATCCGTCTCTTTCCAGGCACTCATTCATTCAACTTATGCAGACTCCAGGAATTTGCATCCATCTAACTCCATCGAGCAAGTCATCTATCTCAAGCCGAGCAGTCGGGAGATTTTCGGTGTCATGATGGCTATATAGTCTCCGACTCTCGCCATCAATAGAAGCGATATCCCCATAAGCTATATGGCCCGACAATCATTCTCTACCAACTCACACATGGGTTCGTCTATCTATTGGCACGGGCTTGGACTTACATTTGATACTGTGGATCGGTGTTGACATCGGTGGCGATCTATTCTCATTCATCGAACTCCATACTCGAATCATCGTCGTCGGCGCTCATTCCTCTACGACAACCATCAGGAGTCTATAATAGGTGTGCGGCATCTCCAGAAGCATTGTGACCATTGTACAAGAAAGGAGGTAATGAAGAGACAATGTGAGGACAGCGATAGATTGAAGGAGGAGTCGACATTATCTAAGTATCGAGTCTACTGGTAGGAGCGACGCCATTCATCATTCATCGGGCTTGGCATACGCAGGATTGTTAAAATAGTATTCACTAGTTTTAGTTAAAGCTCATTGGAAAGATTGATTTTATTCTGAAATCGATCATATTTATTTCTATAGCAATCCTATGTTCAATACACTACAGAACGGTTCATAAATCTGTTGGCCAATGATTATTCCGTTCAGTACTTGTTTTACTTTGTGTTGAATTATCTCGGTTCAGTAAATTGTTAAGTGACGCATGGTGTTGTATCTGGCTTCATTACATGATCACTAGTTACAATGCAAGCAGCTAAATGAATTAATCTATGCGATCAAATATATCTGGTTTGGCATTTCTCAATTGAAGGTATTTCTATCAGATCTGGTTTTCATTTCTCTGGTAAACTGTAATTGGAGTCTGATCAGATTGTAGTGGAAATCGCACCATTTAAAATTATTACATTTCTGGGTAAATTGCTATCGGCATTTGAGAGGGCATCTCACATTACAAACGAAACTTTGGCAAACTAGTATTAAACATTTGAATTTTGAAGTGATCCTTCACTTGACATGACTCCTCTTCTTGCTCTTCATCTCACTCCTCCTCAACCCTTTTGCTCTTCATTCTCACTCTTTCACCTTACACTTACAAATTTCACTCACACACTATTAGCTTCTTGTTGATTTGTTTTTGTGAATTGAAATGAGGATAGGAGGCAGTTTTATAGAGTTTGTGGGGTTTGGGTGGGACCCATAGGCCATTAGTGTTTGGCCTTGGGTACAAAATTTATTTATTTTTTACAAATTTCACTCTCACACACTATTAGCTTCTTGTTGATTTGTTTTTGTGAATTGAAATGAGGATAGGAAGCAGTTTTATAGAGTTTGTGGGGTTTGGGTGGGACACATAGAACATTAGTGTTTGGCCTTGGGTACAAAAAAAAAAAAATTTAAATATTATTTTGGGTCATTTGGTCACAAGAGATGCCTGGGCGTCTTTGAGACAATCCAAAGACAACTAGGAGTCCCCTAGATGTCTTGAGGACGGTGTCCCCGTGTACACTGTTATTGGCCAATTGTATTTGAATTTTACATGTAATCATCATCTTAATATAATATTAATATGTTGATATTCAGCATTTTCAGTGTTTGGTGCAATGTGTTTAGTATTTCAAAGTTTCATTTGTTATTTCTTACACATTTTTTATGATTGATTTGATTTTTTAAGTACTATATATATTTGCACTGCCACATCCAAATTTAGGCCCTTGGTCCACCCATACCCCCGTACCAAAACACTATGGAACATAGTAAATAACATTGTCTAGACTCCATAATTTCTAATACATTCTCGATATTACAAGCATCATCCTAATGAGCTTCTGCATTGCATTGAGTCTTGTGAGTGCACATATCATAAATCTTCAAAATCTCTTAAATCGACAAATAGATTAGATAGCATAATCGTTTGAAGAAATGGACAAAGAATTGCATGTGCAGGTTTCAAATGGAGATTATTATATCATAATTTCCCATCTATTTTTCAGTCAAAAACTTTACATTTATATAGATGATTAGACTTATAGTATGAGCAAACTTATATTTAGACTTGATACCATTAAAAGTAGCAATGATAATGTAGAGGCACTGCATACAACAGACTGGCAAATTCTAGCAGAGCAAATATAAAAATCTGGTTGGTTCATATCTTCATGAATGGAGATTCAATTAACTGTGGATGCATTTTAAATGAAAACTTTTAACCTTCAGGATAATATTTTTCCACTTGCTCTTCTGCCAATGCTTTTCAAAAAAAACATGTGATCTCCATCAGTAGAGTGAGAAATAACATTTTATGGCAATGACAGAAATATTCATTGTGGATAGTTAGGGCCCAGTGTATGCTATAGACTGATAAACATAATAAAGATTAAGATCTGCTTTGTCAATTCTGCATATTACAGAAATTTAAAATGAACCTACATGCACTGCTCAAACTTGGGATGCTCTGGAAAATTTACAAAGAAAGGTGAGGCACTTAATTTTAAAATTTATACCATGCTTCCTCAAAAGAAAGATCCAAAAGTCTCTATCAGATGAAGTTTATGATCTATACCAGACAAACCAACAACCATAAATCCATGATAATCTAATTATCCACAACTTCCAAAGATTTTACAGTAGTTGTTAGAGGAAGCTACTAGCATAATTAATAGATGGACTTTAACTTACATATGGTAATTCCCTATTTGATAAGTTGAATGCATAAATAGCAGTTTTCAACTAATATTTAATACTTAGGGTACTTAGCTCTTCTCAACCAACCTTTTCAACAAGCTAATAACATAATTCTTGACAAATGCTGACCCTGTTAATAGAACTCTTAAAACTAGATTGAAAGGTAGTCAAATGGATACCAGTCCCTCCATCTCAATAGTATTAAAGCAATTTGAAATGTCAAGTGAATTGTCACAATAGTATGAAAATGGGAGAACTGTATCATACAGAAGCACACTAATAAGAAATCAATAACCAATTAATCCCAGGCAGTAAGAATATTACCATAGCAATGTTTTGTAGCACTCCATTACTCAAATTAAGTTATCTAGCGTTAGATGAAATCACAAGAAACACAAAAACAAAATGCCCAGAACATTGAATCATAGATTGGCAAGCGGCAATTGTTTTAGCCATTAAAATAATTCATTCTGTAAAAAACATAATCCAACAAACTTATAGGTTTAAATGCCCAAATTTACATTCTTCTAAAGAGAATCTTGAAAATGTCCACTATTCAGATAGCATTGCCAGCAAGGTAGAGTGATGTTTCATCATTGAAATTCAGTGAACAAATAATACAATGAATTTTAATAAAACATCGACATATAATTTATCAGAAATTAGACAAAAATAATGAAGCAGAAAACTAATATTACAATAAATGGAAAAATAGACCCATTTCCATCTAGACATCAACAGGTTTCAACTGTTTACTTTCTGACAAATGGGATGTTCAGTAATTAGTAAATAGAAATTGTGGCTACTGCAGATCCAGTGACCCCTTCCAGATATGAATCCAAACCACTAAAGCTATGGGAGCATACAGCAAACAAGAACTTAAACAATGGTTTTAATATTGCCGGTCAAAAATTCTATAATAAATGAATATTGTAGCAAAGCTTAATGCAAATTACAACTTCTTACTTTTTAAATACACAGCAAATACTCTCAGAATCTTGTTCTAACTAGCCATTGACCCATTTCTCTTGATGGATCAGATATAATAAGTGAGCGCACTGCCAAAAAGTGTTTTTCTCATATATTTTATCTTAATTTGCATTATTTCTATGAAGCTGGAGATAGTCTCATTGTGCATGTGTATGTATGTATTCCAGCATGTCCAGAACAGATACATCTCAAATATGCCACAGAATTTGTAACCAGGAACAGAGGCAATCCACACTCATCTGCAATGTCAGCACATATTATAGCCAAATGGCCACGAGTGTTTCACTGCCGCTTCCTTTTTCTTTTATTTCAAAATATCAAAACATGCAATAAAAAAGATTAGCTACTAAAAGTCTAGCCCAAACCATATACTTCTGTATAATCCATTCTTAATGAATAACAAGTGTTAAAATTTTCCTTTTAATGATTTAATTATTCAATGATTATTTGTTTATAAAAATTTGTGTGTGTTTTCCTGTGTTCTACAGCGTTTCAGGTACGGGACAGCAGGTCAGCAGGGGACATGTTTCGGGGATGGCAGTCCAAGGACAATTTTTTGGGGACAGCGAGAAAACAGCAATGTCTGTTTTTTTTAATATATATATATTTCGAAATATATTAATATCCAGCAATAACAACAGTATAACAGTAGAGATAGTCACTACATAGCTGGTTCGGGTTCGGGTTCGGGTTCGGGTTCGGGTTTGCGGGTTCGGTTCGCCAGTTTGGCAAAATTTTTTGGGGGGTGGGTTCGGTTCATCTTGGGTTAGTTAGTACAAATTACAAAAACATGTAAAAAAAATATATATATAACATGTAAAAAAAAAAATATATATATATATATATGCAGCCTACAAGAATGAATTAGGATTAGAATATCACATAACTGATAACATCATATAAACAACAAAACCACCATAAACTTGAATGTCATTTAAAACATGCATGATAAATATTCATTGTTCAAACTTCAAGTTCAATATTACAACACTTTTAAAGTTTTAATCATCATATGGATTCTCTAAATCATCCATATCAATGTCAACATTGACATTAGATGAAGTAGGAAGACTAGATGAATCACAAGTAGTGCCAATGGCACCATCACTAGCACTACTATTGTGCCCATGCTCCTGTTGGATATCCGACTCCTCATATGCAATATGTTGGGAACTGCAAGCATCCAAGTCAGTATCCTCTGGCACTATATCCCACAACTTCGTCTCCCCTTCCTTGTAGTTAGGTTGTTTGTGTGAAAGGAGACGCAAGTTGGAATGCACATATACTAAGTTCTCCGCTTTTTTTGACAGCAATTTATTGCGCTTTACTGAGTGGATGAAAGAATATGTGCTCCAATTCCTCTCAGATGCGGATGAACTAGCAACCTATGAAGACAAAGTAAACAATTAAAAATTTATAAATGGAATTATGAAACTTTTAAAACTAAAATATGAAAATTTATTAAACTTACTTGTGATAAAATTTTGATTGCAAGGGGCTGCAAATTTTGGAAGTATTGTCCATGGAAGTACCACCAAGAATGAGCATCCTTTAAGAACCTATCACGGGAGGCATCAACATCTAGATGATTTGAGTGCACAAAATCAGTGAACTCATCCGTGACTACACTCCGCAAATCTCGATCAGGGAAGAGTCTCACAAATGCTGCCTTGTACCCTTCAGCCACTTCTAAATCTCTATATGGAGGAAGCCTTCCTGGTTGTGAAAGAACCTGAGAGCTGTAGTATTTTGGAGTCAATGCAAAGGCAAGAAGGTGTAATGGAGTTGTCATTTTGTTCCATCTTTCTTCAACAATTGTATGCACTTGTTTGAAGAAAGTCTCTTCAGGGTCTTGCTCTCTTGCATTTATGGTGCACTTGATCTTCTCAAGCATTGAGTCTATACCATCATATATCTGTCCAATGCATGGCTTGTCCATGTCAGTATAGCGAATCATACTCAAAATGGGCTCGGTGAAGCTAAGGAGATACTCCACATGATCCCACCATGAGTCATCTAATATCATGCTCTTAATTCTTGTTGCTCTTTCAGTGCTGCTTTGCCTCCATATAGACCAATTGGTGCTAATCACCATGCTAGAAAGTGCTTGCCTAACTTTCACAAGTCGTCTCAAGACAATTGTATTAGAGGCAAAGCGGGTTTCTGCAACCTATTGCAAATTAAAAAAAATAATTAATATTTAAAAATAAACTTTAAAGAAGAATTTAAATTAGATTGAACAATCAAATTATGAAAATCAGAAAATGACAAATGTAAATATTACTTCTCTTACCTTCAATAGCTCCAATTTTGAAAATGTTCTAAAGATCCCTTGAGACAAGTGGTGGTTGGTGACGAACATCTGAATGTCCTCAGCCTCAGTATACAATTGTTTGATCCATTCAATTTTATTCCCAATCTTTTGCAGCATAAGATTGAGTGAATGGACCGCACAAGGTGTCCAAAAGATATGTGAATATCTTTCCTCAACCAACAACCCTGCAGCTCTACAATTCTTTGCGTTGTCCGTTACAACTTGAACAACGTTGCGGGCTCCCACTTGCTCAATGGCTGCAATAAGAATATTAGCAATAAATTGCCCATCTTTTACTTGCCCCTCACAATCCACGGCTTTCAAAAACATTGCCCCTTTAGGGGACACCGCTATGACATTGATCAAAGGCCGATTTTTTGAGTCCTTCCAACCATCTGAAACAATGGACACACCTGTCTCAACCCATGAATCTCTTATAGGCTTCAATGCATCTTCAACCAACTCAACCTCCTTTTCCAATAAAGTGCTACGCACCTTCTCATAACCCGGGCCCTTGTACCCTTTTGGAGCTTCATTAACCGCTCTCAACATCTCTTTCCAATATGGAGAACGAACAACATTAAAAGATAATCCATTGGCATATATGCATCTTGCTACACATTGGTCGGCAAGGGCTCTACTCTCATTTTGAAATGCAACTTCCAAAGGTCCCTTTGCTCTCTTGTTTGCAAAAGGTTGTGCACTTTGAGCTTGAAGATTTGGAATGGCCATAAATGGGTGGTCTTCTACCACAATATTGGGATTGGGATTAGATGGGGGCTGCATTCCCTTTGATTTTTTTTTTAACAAAGGGTGATTTCCTTTTTGGGCTTCCCGTTGATCTGCTGCTTCTTGCTCCATAATGTATTTTGCAACTGTCTCAGGTGGAATAGGGGCATCTTTCTTTCCAGGGCAAGGTGAGATGCCTTTTCCACTTATGCCACACAAATGTGCTTTCACCCTATGGTATGAACTAGAATATGTAACTTCACACCCATTGCATTTCCAAACATAACCACCACCACCTGGAATCTGTCTTATCATTTCAACATACTGCCATAGAGGAGAATTTGCACTTGTTTTGAACTTTGGGTTTGGTTTAGCTACGGAGCCGGAGGTAGAACCCATTGACATTGTGATTCCTATGGCAATTTGTTTTGCAAACAACACATTCAAAATTTGAATGAAAACAAAATATAATAATTTTTTAAAACCTAGCTCTTTTGAATCTTGCACAATGCATACATTCATTATTCATAGAAGAATAGAAAAAAAGAAGAAGAAAAACAAAGTTTATGTTTGTAAAACAAAAAAAAGAATGAAAAAATGAGAAAAAAATGAGAAAAACTTACCTCTTTGCAAAAATATTCTTCAACAATCTTTGTGGCAGCCAATGAACACTTGCAAATCTGTAGGAATGGCAATGCAATCGTTTGTAGAAGCTTCAACAATCAATATTCAACTCCTTTTGTCAATCCAACAAGTTAAAATAAGAACTCAGCCTCTTGGAATGAAAATGCTTGTTTGCAAAACAAATGAATGAAAATGAAGTAGTTTAGGTGTTTAATTTGTTTTAGAGGTCACTTTTAGGGTTCCCTTGAGCGTGGGTCAAAGTCAAACTGAAGGAAGTATTAAAAAAATACAAAACAAAACACTTTTTGGTCGCCCAGACGAGCGGGTTCTCCTTGGGTTCACCTTGGGTTCTCCCGAGTTCTACTCAGGTTCGCTCGGGTTCTTCACCGGCGAACAAGGCCTCAAATACAAGGACCCTGGTCAAACCCACAGAGGGACCGGACCAGGATCCGAACCCAGTGCGAACCCGGACCAGGACCGAGCCCAGAACGAGGCGAACCGGCCACATAGAGATAGAGGAGACATACTCAAATTTGATCATGACAACATATAACGGAAATAAAATTTAATCATGACAACAGTATACTAGTAGTATTTCAGAAATATAATACCAGTTCAATTATGACAATAGCAAAACAGCAATTTAAATTTTAGAGTTTAGAAATTAAAATTAAAATTTGAAGTTTAAATTAAGTCTCAAATAATCAAACTTTAAAATAGTAAAGTACAACTACGCCTCATATAGGTTATCAATATCAAAAGACAAAGAGTTTGTCACTCTCTTGCTTAAGTTGTGGTTCATCCAATGGAATCCTGACCAATCCTAGGTGTATGCATCATCAAACTGCCTAACATCTTCAAGATCAACATCCTAACATGTTGTTGGAGTCTGTCAATACTTAGTAGTTTGTCGACCCTGAAGTCTCAAGGCACGATGAACTACAGCTAGCTTTTCTGCCCATTTAGAGGTAACCTTGTTCTTTGATTGAGTAGATGAAACCATAGGTGGACCAATTCTTCTCAACAGCGAAGGAACTAGCAATCTGTGAGAATGGACAAATAGCATGTTGTTCCAACTCTCACATGCCCTGTTAGAATATTATATTCCTTTATATTGTTTAATGGTCAATTATATTTTGTATCTACAGTAGTTAGTAGTTAGACATTTAATGTCTACAGTTGTAGGTGGTTGGTCTCTTAAATGTCTATAGGTAGAGGTAGTTGGTTTCATTAATTTGTACAATAGTCTGTAATTCCTATATATTGTAATCTTCTCTTCTTCTTAATACAAGCAAGTTAGAATTACCAATTCACTTCCTAAACATGGTATCAAAGCCAGCACGCTCAAAGAGAAATTTTAATTCATAAAAAAATCATTTAAGAATTTATTTTTATTTTATTTTTTTGAATTAAAAATTTTCAAAATCTTCTCTACAAATTTTGAAGAATTTTTGTGGGTGTTAGAATTTCGGAATTTTTTCAAAAATCTCTGTGGCTCTTCTGAAGAAAAAAAATTCAAGGGTTTTTTCTGCAAATAAAAAAATCGTGGTTTTGTTCTTGAAGATTTTTGTGCTATAGAGTCGTGGATTTTTTCGTGTGTTCTCCTTATCTGGGCGCACTTCGTTTCGTGGTCTACCTAAGTTTAGGCGCGATTTTGAGGGTCGCGTCTTCTGCAATCTTCTGGCGTTGCGTCTTGGTCGTGTATTACTGTGTGTCTCTCTCTGGCGTGCGCATTTTCTGCTGCAATTTTTTGAAGACTTGTGAAGGATTCCTGAGCATTGATTTAACTCAACTCTGGCCGTGATTTCTTCAAGTTTTCGGGCGCGAAATCTGTGCACGTTTTTGCAAGCCGCAACTCATGTTTTGTTGGCACATTTTCAACGTGTTTTTCTTCTGTATCTGGCGTGGATTCTCTCTTTTCTTGGCCGCGACTTTGACCCGCGATTTTCCTTGCATCTAGTGAGGTATTTCACCATTTGTGGCTGGCTCGAGTTCATTTTTTTTCTGCAATTTATGAAGCTTTCATGGCAGCCTAGGGTTTCTGCAAATTCGTCTAGGGTTTTGACCCTTTATTTCAAGGCGAAAAAAAATTTCGACTACAAATTCCTTGTGGGTTTTTCGAGATCTCAACTAGGCTGTCGTTAGATTTTTCTGGGTGTCTCGAAGTTCGTGCCTTGAAATCTGTGCAAGTGGGTACTAACGAAATTTTTTGGGTTTTCAACAACATTTTCTGGGTACGCTTCAGTTCTTTTGGGTTTTGTCTTTAAAGTGCCTCAAAATCCGTGCTAGGGTTTCTGCTTTGAATTTGTGCTATTTTTGTTTTCATTTTGCCTTCACTAGTTTGACCTTAGTGTACGTGATGGCATCTCTGACAAATATAATGCTCGAAAGCAGCCAGAAGTGCAATGGGAAGAATTACAACACCTGGAAGTAGCGCATGATTACGATCTTTGAATAACGTTGCCTCGATCAGGTCAATTTGGGGACTCAACTCGTCCCACTGTAGCCGGAAAGGACTAGGACAAATGGGATGAACGCAACCAGGAAGTCGTCATGCTCATCAAACTCTCAATCATAGATAAGCAGCGACCTTAAGTACCATCTGGCAAAACTTCTACGGAAATCTGGGATCATTTGAAGGCCCTTCATGAAACCTCCAACAAGAGCAGAGCGTTCTTTCTCAAGAACATGCTCTTTTCCATCATGATGGATGAGAAAATGTCCTTACAGGGACGCCTAACGAAGATTAAGGACATTCGTGATCAGTTGGAGGCGATTGGTCGCAGAATGGAGGAAGAGGAATTGGTCATCATTATTTTGAAGAGTTTGCCAAAATCTTATGAGCATTTCATTGAAACGCTCAATATTACTTCAACAAATGTTGATTTGAAGTTTCCAGATTTGTGTAACAAGCTTCTACAACAAGATCGTTGGAGACAACAATTTGGAAGCAGTACCAGTTCCACCTCCACAGAGCAAGCGTTCTCTGCCAAATCTTATGCTAAAAACAAAGGGAAGGTGATATCTTCTCAACAAAAAGGCTCTAGTTCTTCTCAAGACAAGAAGAAGAAGAACGTTTAGTGCAATTATTGCCATAAATATGGTCACATAAAGGTTGACTGTCGCATTCGGTTGGCTTCTAAACAAAAGAAGCAAGGCAGGTCACAACCTAAAGCCAATGTTGCGGAGCACACTGATCAGAAAGAATCTGCATTCTATGCATTTATGGCCAAGAGAACAGAAGATCCATTCCAATCTTCTGCCTCATATATTGATTTCGAGGCTTCGTAACATTTTACTCATTGTCGGGATTGGTTCACAAAATTCGAACCATTCTCTGATTCTTTCATTTTTGGAGGAGATGAGTACACAGTTGCTGGTAAGGGCAATGTTCAGATTCATTTTGGAGGGAGAAGTTTAATATTTCTCGATGTCTAAAATGTTCCAAGCATGGAACATAACTTTCTCTCAGTTAGTCAGATCATGCAACATTCTCCCCAATTGGATGTTGTTTTCAGTTCGTCCACCTACAACATTGTTGGTAGGGAGACTTCTGCTACAATCGCTATGGGACTTGAGGATCATGGTCTGTATAGACTTGTTGATTCTGGTGATTCTCAGGAGCACGCTCTGGCAGCCAAGAATACTTCCATCAGCAAACTTTGGCATCAGCGTTATGGGCACTTGAATGTGCTCTATCTCTCTCAACTGTCTCGGGAGGGTTTGGTTGCCGGTCTACCTGAGATCCAAACTCAAAATCATGGAGTTTGTGGAGCCTATCAAGCTAGGAAGCAACATCGGACACCATTCTCGGATGGTGATTCTTGGCAAGCCTCCAAGGTACTTCAATTGGTTCACGTTGATGTATGTGGACCAATGAACACTCCATCTGTTACTGGGTCCAGGTACTTTTTATTATTTGTTGATGATTTCAATAGAAAAATGTGGGTGTATTTTTTGAAAAATAAATCAAATGTGTTCAATACATTTCAGCAATATAAGGTCTTAGTTGAAAAAGAATCAGGTTCTCAGATTGTCACTCTAAGGTCAGATAATGGGGGGGAGTTTTGTTCAGCTGACTTCTCTTGTTTTTGTGCTACGCATGGCATTAAGCACCAACTCACCACACCATACACCCCTCAACAGAATGGTGTCATTGAACATAGGAATCGCACCATTACTGAAATGGCTCGTTCTATGATGAAGTATAGAAATGTCCCTAAGAAATACTGGGCTAAAGCAGTTTATACTGCAGTCTACCTTCTGAATCGGTCACCTACACAGGTCATTAAGAAGATGACTCCTGAAGAAGCCTAGTCAAGATGTAAGCCTAAGTTGGGCCATCTGAAAGTCTTTGGTTCTATAGCTCATGTATGGATTCCAGAAGCCAAGCGTGCCAAGTTGGACTCCAAGAGTCAGCAACTTATGTTTACTGGTTATAGCGACAATCACAAGGCATACAGGTTGATTGATGTGGAGACATATTGTCTCATATTCAATCGTGATGTTGTGATTGATGAGACTATTAGTCCATTTCTTCCTACTACCGGTCCTGCAAATCAGCCTATGAAGATTTTTTATGAGGGTGTTTGTCTTCCTCTTGGTTCCCCTAATGGGAGAGCTTCAGAGCATTCCGACTCTAAAGATGAGGAGTCTACCACTCATGATCTAGCACCACCTGATTTTCCTCAGGACTCACATCCAAATGACTTTGTTCCAAAAATCCCAGGAAATCCTGTTTCTCCTATTTCAGATGTTGGTACTTCTACTCGTCGGCCTAAGTGGTGGCTCAAGACTGTCGAAGATCTTCATGATGATGAACTCATTGAGGGTAGATCAGCTCGCAGAAAGAGCAAGCAACAAAACACAATCAATTTTGCTCTTATGGCCAACATCCACAGCATCTATGAGCCTCAGACATATTCAGAGGCTAAAGGAATTCCAACGTGGGAAAAGGCTATGGCGACAAAATACCATAGTCTTCTGAATAATCACACTTGGGTTCTTTCTGATCTTCCTCCTGGGAAGAAACCTATCAGCTGCAAATGGGTTTATAAGGTCAAGTATCAGGCAGATGGTACTTTGGATAAATACAAGCCCAAATTAGTTGCTCGAGGATTCACACAGCAAGAGGGCATTGACTATGAGGAGACTTTTGCTCCTACTGCCAAGATGAGTACAATTCGTCTTCTTCTCGCTATTGCAGCCCAATTTGGATGGACAATTCATCAAATGGATGTCAAGTGTGCCTTCCTCAACGGTGAGCTGCAGGAAGAAGTCTACATGACGCAGCTTCCTGGTTTCAAGGTTGATGGCAAAGAGCATCAGGTATGTAGGCTCGTGAAAGCACTTTATAGACTGAAACAGGATCCTCGTGCATGGTACATCAAGATTGATTAGTACTTGGTTGATCATGGTTTTCAGCGCAGCCCTTTTGACAGTAATTTGTATGTCATATTTTTTGTTATATTATCTTTTTTGTTGTCTATGTTGATGATTTGATCATTACTGGTAGTTCAGCACATTTGATTGTAGCAATCAAATAGGATTGGTGTCAGGCTTTTGACATGACAGATTTGGGGCTTCTCCATTATTGCTTGGGTATTGAGGTTTGGCAGACCGCTGGTAGCATTTTTATCTCTCAATCTAAATATGCCTAAAGTCTGCTTGACAAATTTTGGATGCAGGATTGCAAACCTACCTCCACACCTATGGAGAAGGGGCTGAAGTTGTCCGCCAACTCTAATTCACCTCCAGTCGATGAAACGACATTCCAGCAACTAGTGGGCAATCTCATCTACCTCACTGCCACTAGACCTGACATCAATTTTGTCGTGAGTTACATTTCTCGCTTCATGACAGCTCCCAAAGCTAATCATTGGATTACAGTGAAGCGAGTGCTGAGATATGTTAAGGGCACTTCAAATTATGGCATTTTGTATGGCAGATGCAAGGATCCAAAGCTGATTGGTTATACAGACTCCGATTGGGCAGGTTCAGTGGATAACAGAAAATCCACTTCTCGGTATGTATTCAGTTTGGGTACAGGTGTTGTAACATGGACTAGCAAGAAGCAACAGGCAGTGGCTCTTTCCTCGACTGAAGCAAAATATCGAGGAACAGTTAAAGCAGCATGTGAGGCAGTTTGGTTCTGTAGGATGCTTTCTGACATGAACATGTCACAAGCCAGACCTTCTCCCTTGTACATTGATAATCAAGGGGTGCTCAAATTGGCCAAAAATCTGGTCTTCCATGAATGTACCAAGCATGTTGAGCTTCATTGTCACTACATCCGCAAGCTAGTAGAAGACAGATCAGTTCAACTACAATATGTTCCGTCAGCGGATCAAGCTGCAGACATTCTCACCATGTCTTTGAGTCCGAATAAGTTTGTCAAATTCAGGGGGCAACTTGGTGTTGTTGACACATTGACCATTAAGGGAGGGTGTTAGAATATTATATTCCTTTATATTGTTTAATGGTCAATTATATTTTGTATCTACAATAGTTAGTAATTAGACATTTAATGTCTACAGTTGTAGATGGTTGGTCTCTTAAATGTTTGTAGGTAGAGGTAGTTGGTTTCATTAATTTCTACAATAGTCTGTAATTCCTATATATTCTGTAATTCCTATATATTGTAATCTTCTCTTCTTAATACAAGAAAGTTAGAATTACCAGTTCACTTCCTGAACATGCCCTTCCCATTAAACTTCCACCATCCAATGGGGCTTTTTGTGCAATAGTGTTCTATCCATCCTAACATTTGTTTGTTGAACGTAGGACCCTAAAGATCAGAAACTGAAGCCCCCACTCTCGAAGTATGGCTGCCTTGTCATTGCTATACATCTTACAAAGGGCCTTCATAAACCCCTAAATTACCACATCATCTTCGGAAGGAAGAATTTGGCCAACTCTAGGTCTTACCACTTGGAATTAAGAGCATTGGCAGCCATATGAAGAGTGGTATTGATTGTGTTCCACCTCTTTGTGACACATTTTTTATCAAGTATGCTATCAAAAGTCTCATAAATCTATCCAAGGCTAGGAGAGTCTATATCTGTATACCTGATTACCCCCACAACAAGTGATATGGTAGAGAAAATACCTCTTCAAGCAACATTTAAAAATATGACATTAACACTATTAATAATGAAAATTAAAATCTGAACATAAAAAGCAAAACAAAGTGGGAATTCAAACATGTTCATTTAAATTATTAAATAATATGTTCTAACCTAAGATGGACCACCAAGCATCATTAAGCACCCTTTCTCTCACCACCTTCCCTTCTTCTATCTTGATTAAGCCCACTTTTTCCACCCTCCAAAAACCACCATGGATTGTAGAGCATCCTGCACCTCCAACATCTTCTCCAACAAAATAAAATACCTAACATATCCAATCTCAACTAGTTTGAAGAATTCTTTATTTGAATAAGATCGGAATAGTGCAAGTGAAGTGTGATGGTTACACACAAACATTTGTATGTCTCTATCTTCAACCACTACCATCTTCACCCAATCTATTTTGCCTATGTCTCTCAAAGCATTATTCAAAGCATGTACACAACACGGAGTCCAAAAATATGTTTGTAAGCGCTCTTAAGTTCTTAACCATCAAACCAACTAACTTATAAACACAAGTTGAATTTGTCACAACTTGCACAACATTAGAAGACCCAACCTCCTCTATGGCCTCCTTAAAAATGGCAAACTTGTAATCAACAACCTTACATTGCCCAAAAAAATCAATAGCTCTAAAAAAATATGGACCAACAGGACATGTAACAATAATATTAATGAGTGGTCGATCTTGAATATCAATGCACCCCTCCATGATAATGGAACCAGTCCTACTCTATATTTGTCTCATCTCCTCCATCAAAATGTTCTCAGCATACCTTTGCACCTTTGAATATTGTTTGTCTCATCTAATCTATATCAGTGCACGTTCGAATATTGTTTGTCGAGGAGGTAGGTACACAATCTATGTTCTCTAGAGGGAGCATGAGAGGGTCCAATTGCCATTGCATCTCTCAACATACCTTTGCAATAAGCAGACCTTGCCAAATGAAATGGGATAGCATGGGCATAAAAAGCCTTTCCCATTGAATCATCAATTTGCTCACAATTTTGCAAATTCATTAACCCTATCATTCTATTTTTTTCACTTGCAGTAGAAGTAGCCTTCCTCTTCCCTCCATCATAACTCGCCCCAGCTAATACATTGGAATAGTCATACTCATTGATTAATAGATTGCAATGTTTTGAATGATCGTTACTTCCTTTGAGTAGTACTAGTAATTTTTTCCTCTCATTCCAACGAACCTTGCCATTTCAACTTGTTCTGATGTTATATCCTCACAAACTCTAACCCCAAGTCCACTCTCACCCAATAAATGGTATGCAACCCTACTATAGCTCCCATGGCAATCAATTTTGCAAAATGACATAACCAATGGTTGTTGCCCCCTATATTTTTACCCTTATTGACAGTTAAATTGGTGGCAAATTAAAGCAAGGGTTTTTGGGGGTTGAAAGGGCCTTTTGCAAATTTTTGAATACAAGGCAAAAGGCATGCAAAACGGCCTTGTGTAGTTCCAATAGAAACTGTGTTTGGATTTTAAGAACGAGAAGAAAGTCTAATCTATTTACTTCATTTTCTTCATTACCCTCATTCACATTGTCATAACTGCTGCTAGCACTCATTTTGTGGTGTTTTTTTGATGATAACAAACTGAAACCAAAACATTTCAAAACTAATTACAAACCCTCTCTAACAAGTTAAAAAAAAAATTAAGAAGGCAAAATGTCATACCTTGATGCAGCTGAATAAGTTTATGTCTTCACTCTTCTAAGCTTCTTTCGATCTTTCAGCTATAGGTTTCTTAATTGTTTGTAAACAGTGATAAATTCCTAAATTCTTTGAGGTCACTGTTGTATGTATCCTTTGAACTCAAGCAGCCAAGCTTCAAGTTTCAAACTTTCAACTGTTTAAGACTTTGAGACTTTTTGGTCACATGGGGAGGTGTCCCCACCCCTCAAGTCCCATCCTTGTAGGCTGTATCTAATATTACTGAACAATGATATCAAATATTTTTTCCAAGCTTTAACAGCAATGGCACAGCCCCCAAGTTGCAGTCTATAAGAATTTTAAAACAAAATGTTATTATGTTTGTTTTCCTTTTGATTAGGGTGTATAAGGGGCGTGGGAAAGTTTGTGGGACCCACATGCCCCTTTACAACCCAATAAGCATTGGCCACATGTCTTCTTTTTTTAATGTTGAAAATTGAAATGTCAATGCTTTAGAACAAGGGACGACTAGGCATCCCCTTCACGTTTTCGGCATACCCTATTTTTAGGACAGATTTTGGAATGTTTCCAATTTTCTGCAAATCAGGGGGGTATGGCAATGAGACATCCCTAACATCCTGTCGTCCCTCAAAACACCTCAGGGGACGAGGCATGTTTGAGGGTTGGGGACATCCCTGTGTAACACAAGCATTTTCAAGACTACATCAAAATATCATTCTCAAATGTCAAGTGATGTGTTCAACCTCATCCCATACATTTTTGTGTCACGAAGAAAAAGGTTGCTAATTACCAAGCACACAAATAATTCATTCCTACACTTTTAAGAGTACCATATTGCGTGTTACCTCTATACAAATGGTGAAGTGAAGAAGGATATATAGACACATTATGTCCCTAAGAGGAACAAACAGGGAAAGCATGCAACTTAGAACATATAGATCTAGGAAGATTAAAATATAATATGTTCAAGTGTTGGACTTGACACTAAAAAATTGATTGCATTACTTGTAGGTACTATTCAAATAATTTCAAAACTACTGATGTAGTAGAAAAGATGATTCTGACCTGCTCCAGGGTTAGGTGGTTGTGGTAAGAAAATGACAAATAAAAACTGGATGTTGTCAATGGTACCTCTAGGAAAACCCAGGCATTGCAAATGCATGTTATTTTTACAAAGTTGCAAGGAGACATATCCCCAATTCCCTAGGACACATCTTATGTATCAGGGACAAGTATGGAGACATACACAATTGTAAGGAACGTCTTGTTTGTGTCTCTTGTCTAGAAAACCTAACTTGCAAGTGTTTCCCCAAAAAAAGACCCTAAAAAATATTGTTTGTAAAAACCTTGAAAAGTGTTCTGGTGTTTGTTGATATTGTAGCAAAAACTAGAAAGATGAAATGCACAATAGAAAAATTGCAGGAAAGTGCACATAGAAATCCATTGCTTTCTATTCATAGCCAGTGAGAAACCACAAATGACAAAGTATCCTATTCACAACTTGGATTAATATGAATCAAAAAATCACATTTAAAGTGTTTTAACCAATGTTCCATGATGACGCGTCTCCCCACAGATCTAGGGATTTCAGAGACTGGGACGTTTCGGGGACTTGGGGACGGCTGAGAAACATCCCCCCACCATCCCACCACCTTCACCGAGACTTGGGAAAAACTTCGCAGGGACAAGGGAGACGTCTGGATGTCTCTAAGACATCTCAAGGACGCCTAGCCGTCCCTTGAGCGTCTCAAGGACACTCAAGCGTATCCTGCACTGGGCAAATGAAAAAAGTGTTTTTTAAAACAAAACAATCTTTAAACTTTTTTAAAGTTTGTGCCTTGGGCATAGCCCTAAAGGCTTGTGGGACCCCTCTCCAAACACACTACCTCTACAAAACACTCTAACTCCTCTTTTTTAGCCCACATTTGCATTTCATGTTTTTTCGACAACTAGGTGAATAAGAGAGAAAACAGTGAAGAGTTTGGGGATGATTAGAGACCTCCTTTCACTACTTTTTTGCATTTTGCACTTATTTTGATATCAATGTATCATGCTACTCATTGTAATCATCTTTATGATATGATATTATGATGTCATATTTTCGATACAATAGAAATCTCAAATTCAACAATTTCATTTGTCAAATTTTATTTACTTTTAGTCTTTTTAGAAATAGTATTCAAGTATTTAAAATGTTAGTATTTGCAATTTTGCTATTTTACTAATTTGCCAAAGTTTAATTTGAAATGAAATTCTTAAACGTCTTTTTATAACTAGTTTTTCAAGTACTATATGTATATCAACGCTGCCATCCCCCTGTTGTCCCCGAATTTAGACCCTTTCTCCCCCCGTCCCCATCAGGAAACTCCGTGGAACACTGGTTTTAACTTTGACTAAGTTGATACTCAACAGCTGTATACATCTTGAGTCTTAACATTTTAAACTTTGAAGTCTAGACAGTCACAAAACTCACTGCATCTATAGTATATTGATATTTATTTTTAAGTTCTAACAGTTAACAACTTAACAATCTATAAGTTTTTAAGATTTAAAATTAAAATCAGTCATTAAAGTTTTAAAGTTAAACCAGTTTATAACTCAATAAAATTAAAATATACGAAATTACACAAATACATTAGTTCCTTGGACCTTCTAGACATTTTATGTAAATCCCAGTGTATGAACTTCAATTTAGTATCCTTTGGAAGATCTTTGTTAATTGAAAATTTTCTTAGCTACAGAAGCAAACTCTGCACATAGAATACTTTCTAGAGGCTTCTTTTCATGCCACTACTTTAAAAGATAAAATATACAAAATGCATATAAATTTATTAGTGTATCATTTAAAATTTCAATTTATAACTTATAATTTTAATAGTTAAATTTACTATTTAGTTTAAATATATTGTTTTTAATTTAACATTTTTTTGGTGGGGGATTTAGAATGTGACCAAAAGAGGGTTTGTACCCACTATGGAAATATTGTGACTATATTTCAAGGTCAACGGGATTGGGCGGAACAGCAGCCATCAAATGTAAACTTTGTCCTCAATCATTTCAAGGCACTTACACAAGGGTGAGGGCTCATTTTCTTCACATATCAAGTAATGGTGTCAATCCTTGTTCAAATGAGGTGGAAGGATACTAGGGATCAAGAAAAGGCTAATGGTAAAGTTCCTCATTTGAGCTCCTCCCACATCAGAAATAGAGACAACTCAAAATCAACATAGAGAGTGAAAACAAACGCTTCTTCTAGAGATGTGACACCAAAAGATGTAAGATCTTTGAAAATGTAATCAAATCTTTATCAAATAGGATCCTAAAAATCTAAGAATAAACTAAGGTCTGAAATTCTGTGAGAAATTCTAAGTCAAAGACAATTTTCAGATTTCTTCTCTTAATGCTGAATGTAATGATTGCAGAACATTAATAAATTTCGATGTTTGCATATCAAGAGTGGAACTCCTTTTTGTATGTAAGGAAACCCGCCCCCAAGGGATGCGTCTCTTGAGAGGACGTGTCTCCACAGGTGGAGAGACGTCTATTCAAGGGACATGTCCCTTTGGGCGTGCGGGTTTCCTTTACAACCGATTATCATTCAGTTAAACATACTTTTCCGAATTTTATTCAATGTGTATTTTGAACATCATTTATTTAAATTCGATTTTATACATGCATTATAAAATTCGATTTTACTTATTTTAGAAATATTAAATATGAAGAGCAATTGATCTTATATAAACGATGATGATGCTTATAGCAATCATCGTTTATATCTGACCTAAGCTATCATTCATCAACACTCCCTCTTAGCTAGGGAAGATATTTCAATAAGCATCATGGATTTTATATCTGACCCTAAGCTATCATTCATCAGCACTCCCTCTTGGCTGGGAAGATATTTCCAAATCCAAAATAAGTGGAGATATCACCTAACTCGTGATATCAAAAGATATGGTATGCTTTAGAAAGTGTCAAGTCACATGACATTCTTCATAACACATCTTCATTATGGTATGTGCACTAACATCAAGTCACATGATGTCTACCATAAATAAATCATGGCATATCCACAGATATATGTACATATCCACCATGAATAAGGATCATAATGATCTTCAAATTGATATCAAGTCTTATGATATCTATCAAAATGTCCAAAAATACTATCATGACATGTCCACGGATATCAAGTCACATGATATCCATCATGATGGTTGTATAGGTACAGCCAGAGTAGATCACTTTACAATGTCAGAAGTAAGTGCTCCATTATTAGAAAGATCGTCACCTTTCAAATAATGTACCTTTTGAGGGGGAGTATTAGGCCCCATAAGATTAGTAAGGTCACACACATGACAAAGAGTTTACATTAAACTTGTCTTTATATATTAATTTGCAATTTATAAACAATTTTGTGTTTCAAACATAAATAACATTTGTTTCAAACCATACCAAGTTTCAGTACCCAGGAAGTGCTCTGCAACCAGTTGGGGAGAGAGAGGCTTGGTGAATGTCTGCAGTTTGATCATTTGTACTAATATACTCCAACAGAATCACTTTCCTTTCCACCATATATCTTACATAATGATAGGGGATCTCAATGTGCTTAGATCTATCATGAAAGACAGGATTTACAGAGAGTTTGATGCAACTCTGATTATCACAATGAATAATTGTAGGATTCAAGGGCTCACCAAAGAGTCCCACAAGCAATTTATGAAGCCAAACTGCTTCTCTTGCTCCCATAGAGGCTGCAATGTATTCAGCTTCTGTTGAGCTCTGTGCAACTGAAGACTGTTTTCTGCAAATCCAAGAGATCATAGCTGATCCTAAACTAAAGCAACACCTTGATGTGCTTTTTCGATTGGTTACACTTCACATTCATCGAATGGAGTACCCATGTATATCTAGTTGATCATTCTTGGCAAAGAAGACCATATCAATAGTGCCTTGAAGATATCTCAAAATATGTTTCACAGCCATTAAGTGAATTTCCTTTGGTTCACACATGAACTAGCTGAGAACATTTACTGCATAACAAATATCAGGTCTGGTGTTAACTAGATACATCAAGGATCCAATCATATGTCTATAAAGGGTTGGATTTGCACACTTGGATTCTGTTGCTGCTTCTTTCAATTTGTGAAGGTTGGTTTCCATAGGTGTAGACATTGGTCTATAGTCCAACATTCCAAATCTCTTCAGAATATCAATAGTGTACTTCCCTTGGTTTAGTATAATGCCCTCTGATTTCTGCCATACTTCTAAACCTAGGAAGTAGTGTAAAATGCCCAAGTCTTTCATGTCAAATTCAAAAATTAGATCTTGCTTCCCTTGAGTAATGAGGTGATCTTCTCCTGTTATCAACAGGTCATTAACATATAAAATAATTATTAGCATATCACCTTTGATTACCTTGAAGTAGAGATTGGAGTCAGCATCAATCTTGGAAAATCCTAATCCTAAGAGATAGTTGTCAATTCTTTCATACCAGACCCTAGGAGCCTGTTTAAGTCCATAGAGGGCTTTCTTTAGTCTGCATACATGTGAGTTAGGTTTATGTATCACAAAACCTTCAGGCTGTTCCAAATAGACTTCCTCTTCAATGGTTCCATTCAGGGAGTTTTCACATCCATTTGATGGATCTTCGGAGACTTTAGGCGCTACAATGGCTATGCTTTACTCTCTTGTGCTATTAGCAATTATGAGGTGCAAATGTTTCTTCATAATCAATGCCTTCCTTTTGAGAAAAACCTCTTGCCACAAAACGTGCTTTATGTTTTTCTATACTGCCATTAGTAGCATGCTTGATTTTGAAAAGCCATTTGGAAGAGACAACAGATTTCTCTTTTGGTCTAGGCACTATATCCCATACATCATTCTTTAGAATAGACTGATATTCCTCTGTCATTGCATCCTTCCATGCTTGATGTCGGAAAGCTTCTATAACACTGACAGGGTCTGAGTTTATGATGTTGTTGATTAGAGCAACATTGCTAGAGAAATGTTTGGGTCTTTTACTCTCCCTGAACGTTCCTTTGGGTGTTGTATGATCCCTGGCTTCTTTGATCATCTTCTTGGCCCAAAGTGGTCTCTTTTTGCTGTTGTCATCTGTATTCTCATTTGAAGTAGAGGGAAGTTCATGTGGTATTTCCTCAGGATGCTCCCTCTTAATCTCAGGAGTAGGTTCCATTTCAGGTACTCTAGGGGAATAGGTTTCTGTCTCACTAGAACTTCTTGCCCTCTTGAATGCAATGTCTTCTTCAAAGATGACATCTCTGCTCAATTCAATTTGTTTCTGCCCAGGTATGAATATCCTGTAGGCTTTGGAGGTTTCACTATAACCCACAAATACTCCCTTCTTTCCAGAAGGTTCTAGTTTGAATCTCTTCTCTTTGGGCACATGAATATAGACAGGACAGCCAAAAATCCTAAAATGACTAATGTCAAGTTTTAAACCGAAAAAAGCTTCTTCAGGAATTTTGTTATCGAGATGTGAATGAGGACATCTATTTTGAATATAGACAGCAGTCCTAGAGGCTTCTGCCCAGAAAGAGGTTTCAAGCTTCTACAATGGTTCTATTTTTTCTTTCAGCAACCCCATTCTGTTGAGGGTTGTAAGCAACTGTGAACTCCCTCTTAATTCCAGCACTCATGCAGAATTCTTTAAAAATTTCAGAGGTGTATTCTTTCCCATTGTCTGTCCTTAAGGTTTTTATTTTCTTTCCGAAGAAGTTTTCAGTGAGGGCTTTAAACTCTTTGAACCTTTTGAGGATTTCTATTGACTCTTTACACTTAAGGAAATAGATCCAAGTTTTCCTAGAGAAGTCATCTACAAATATGAGCCCATGAAAGTATAAGAAATCCACCACTTTGAAGAGAGGAGTGCAGACAGCCAGGTCCACATAAAGTGCAAATTAGACCAATTCCTAACATTTTAGGTTTTATGTGGGAAAGGACCCCTTTGTATTCTTTCCTAAGGCACAACCTTTGCAAGTTCCTTCATGAGATGGTTTTAACTTAGGTAAGCCTGTTACAAGTTTTTCTACAGAAGGTAGGGCACGGAAATGAAGGTGTCCTAATCTTCTATGCCAAATCTCATTTGAATCAAAGGTGTCAAGGGTAAGGGCTTGTTTAACTTCAGTGCATAGTTTGTAAAGGTACCCTTGTCTCACACCTATGATTTGGGATTTCTTGATTGTTGAGTTCTTAGGCCATGCTAAAACTTTCCCATCCATAAAAGTAACTCTATAACCATTGTCTTCAAGGGCAGAGATGGATATAAGATTCCTCTTTATTCCAGGTACAAATAAGACTCCAGTGAGTTGTAGAGAAAGCCCAGATTTCAATTTGATGGAACAAGTTCCAACCCCTTTTACTGGGTGTGCAGAATCATCCCCAATGGTTACTTCTTCATCAAACCTTTCGGTCATAGTATCTAAGTGTTCTCTGAACCCTGTGATATGTCTAGAGGAACCACTATCAATTACCCAGTTGTGGGTGTTGTTGGATACTTGACTAGATAAGGCTGTATAGAACACAAAGTTCTCAAATTCATGATCTGAATTTGACTTTCCTACTTTAGCAAAGGATGCTTGTTGTTTAGTCCTATCAGGGCACTTCATTGCATAGTGACCATATTGATCACATCTAAAGCATTGTACTTGAGAGATATCTTTCTTCTTATAAGATCCCTTTCCATTGGAATTTCTCTTTCTTTTAAAAGATCCTCTCTTGAAGGAGTTTTTCTTACTCCTTTTATTAGACGTTGAGTTGAGTACATGAATGTCTTCATCTATGTTCTTTTGTTTATTTTCTTTTGTGGAGAGTCTGGTTTCTTCTTGAAGGCGGTCAGTTCTTAGCCTGTCAAACTTAGGGAGTTTAGATCTCGCACTTACTCCTTGAACAAATGACTCCCATGAGTTTGGTAGGCCTCCTAGTGCATTTAGGGTTAATTCTTTGCTTTCAATCTGATATCCAATTGTGGATAATTGATCCCTTAGTTCAATAATCCTCATGAAGTATGCATTAATGGACTCTCCTTTGTTTATTTGAGCATTGTTGATTTGCCTTTTTAATGCAAGAGTCCTGCCGGTGTTGTTGATCTCATAAGTACTCAAGAGATTTGTACATATGGTATGCAGTTTCATGTTTTGCTAGGATGGGCACTATATGATCCCTAACTGCATCTACTAGGATTTTCATGGCCTTTTCATTGTTTTCCCTCCATTGAGTTTTCTCAGGTTCAGACTCTGGTTCCTTCATATTTTCTCTCACAAGTGAGTCTAGCTTATTCTCTTTAAGGATCATCATGATTCTAAATTTCCATGATGTGAAATTTTCTGCTCCTGCAAGACAATCTTCAAATCTGATCACACTTGACATTATGAAGAATGTGATGTGAATTCGATTCTAGAAAATACGAATTTTCTTGAGCAATTTGATATTTATATTTGATTTGGATTCACACAACGTGGCTCTGATACCATGAAAATGTATATCTTTATCAAATAGGATCCTAAAATTATAAGAATAAACTAAGGTCTGAAATTCTGTGTGAGAAATTCTAAGTCAAAGACGATTTTCAGATTTCTTCTCTTAATGCTGAATGTACTGATTGCAGAACATTAATAAATTTCGATGTTTGCATATCAAGAGTGGAACTCCTTTTTGTATGTAAGGAGACCCGCCCCCAAGGGATGCGTCTCTTGAGAGGACGTGTCTCCACACGTGGAGACACGTCTGTTCAAGGGACGTGTCCCTTTGGGCGTGCGGGTTTCCTTTACAACCGATTATCATTCGGTTAAACATACTTAACACATATACCCCCTCACACATGGCGGATATGAATTCCGAATTTTATTCAATGTGTATTTTGAACATCATTTATTTAAATTCAATTTTATACATGCATTACAAAATTCGATTTTACTTATTTTAGAAATATTAAATATGAAGAGCAATTGATCTTATATAAACGATGATGATGCTTATAGCAATCATCGTTTATATCTGACCTAAGCTATCATTCATCAACAATCTTCTCGCAAGAGAAGGCGTTGGAAAATTGTTCGATATGCATGGTCAAGATGCAGTTGATGCAACCATCACACATTTCTTTTATGCAAATGAAATATCATTTAATTTTGCTCACTCACCTTTCTAGGAGATGGTCTAAGATATCAATAATGGACAAGTAGGCTATAAACCACCTAAGATGAAAAGCTTCATACTACTTTAATTGATAAATAAAAAGTTTGACTAGAGCAACAACCTACACCAATGAAAGAAGTGTGATCTATAGAGAGATGCGACATTGTGATGGATGGGTGGAGAGATGCTAGAAATCGTCCATTTCTTAATATCATGGTAACATGCAAAGGCATTTATTTTAAGGCAATAGATTGTTCAAGCGAGAAAAATAAGCAAAGTTCCTTCAAAACCAGTGACATAACACCCATCAATAAGACAAGGGCATCACATGTAGTCCGGGTTGTTACAAATGATGCCCTTATTTGTAAAGCAATAAATTTATTAATACAAAAAAGGTACAGGCATAGCTCACTTCACCTTCTCTATCATGTACACCCTGGGTACAATGAAGGTTCTTCAACAAAATGGGACAAAATTCTACCAAATGGAGCAGATACACTCTTGGAGGACGAAGTGATATATGCAAATGGCCTGAATAATTTACCCTCAGTTCAATTTCCTATAGAGGAACATAAGCTTGAGAGTGATGAGCTTCTAGAGAGCATCATAGCTAAGGACCTAGAAATTGACAACATTGCTGATGTAAGAGAGGAACTTCATCCATTGAATGACATAATATGATAATTAAGATTTCTGATTTTTGTTTTGTGTATGCATATCAGCATTTCAATATGTAACAAGTATAAACTCTTGAGCCAAGAGTCTTGAAAGATGACACTATATTTAATACTAGTATGTGTTATATACATAAATATATACGTATATGCCAAGTCACAGTATTCGCGAATCTCATCTACGAAATTTGAATTTCGCTGAATTTCAAAATTTTATAAAAAATTCGTTTAAATTCGTAATTTTATTCGTACGATATAAGCCATAAATTTGTTTTCTTGTTTTTAATTGTTTTTTTATGTAGGTGTATGCACATTCAAAGGTGTAGCCAAATACCAAGCCCTCAAATTGTTGTGGATGGCTTCGACCAGGGATTTCAATCACTTCCAATCGCACCAACATAGGAAATCATATCTCCAAGTCATGATGGGAAGAGACAAAACCACGCCCAATCAAAATCAAATCTTCGTCGTGACTGAGCAAGGGTCATACGCAGGTCTTCACACACACAGTCAAATCTACGTCACCTTGCACTTGAAGATCACGTAGGATTTCAATTGCGCCACAAACGGATATTATCAAGTCTGAATCGTGCCAAGAGATTATCAAGTTTGCAATGGCATTCACGGCTACAAAGAGGGTTTCACCAATCGACAGCCATTGCTGAATGTTTCGCCTCTATTGAATGTTTTGCGCCCTCCAAACAAAGATTTGCGGCCTGCACACAAGAATCGCACCTACAATAGAATAGAGGGCCTAATTAATACATATAAATTATAAACTATAAATTATATTATATTAAAAAACTATTATAAAGTTTATAACATTTTTTTTTTTATACGTAAGGGTAATTTTATATTGATATAAAAAATAGATACAACTTCTACTAAGCAGATGACCAAAAATGCAGAAACCCTTCTACCAGGACCAAAAACCATAGACCACCCCTGTTACATTTCTTCTATTAGAGCAAACCAAAGTGAGACTGGGCTAACAAACCATCACTGTGCTTCCCACAAACCAGACACTATACTGAAAGCCAAAACTTGTGACACATATGACCATATTTTGCTAAAAACACCAACCAAACTATACAATACCACTGTTGGCATATGAACTATAAGCAGACGGACATACACCTAACCATGTCATTTATTTTGACTTAATCTGGAGTGTTAAATTATTAAGATCATTAGTAAATGCCTGAGAAGATTAAAGCAGAATCAGACAAATAACACAGCATGTACCCTGGGAAAACCCTCCTCTTGAGGGAGAAAAACCCAGCAACAAAGATCTCTCTTATTATTCGATGCAACAGTGGTAGATTTACAACTTACAATGAGGTCTAACACAAGACCAATGACAGTAGTCAAGCAATATGGAGTGACAGATTGTATACTCTAGATTTCACCTGAGAACAATACACAGAAGGTCTTCAATCGAACTGGAGAATGCGCATATGAGACACAGAGTTCACACTGATCACTGGTATATGAGCGCTCGGATCTACACAGCTCTTTGATGTAGCTTGCATCTGTTCAGATCGCAGTTTCACTGTTATGTTTCCCTTTGACAATGGCAAACTTCAATGATCGCTACTTATTCGCACTTGACTGTGATTTGCTTGTTCTCAGAAGTGTTCGCACTTTTGACAATATTGCCGAACCTGGGATACCTCTGTCAAGTTCGCATCTGTCAGAATCTCAATGCTACATTCGCCTTTTATGATGGACGATATCCTCTAGATCACAGTAGTGTTGCACTTGACTAAGTCGGATGGTGGAAGAACAATCGAAGAAGAATGTATTTCTGGAATGAACAACTTGAAGTCGAATATATACAAGACCATTATGTGTCGGCCTCAATACAATATGAAAATCCTTTTACAAATGTCGGCCTTTAATAAATAACCAAATAACTTTTATGTCGGCCAGATTATAAGGTACGGAATAATGAGTATTAAATGAATAGCCAAAGGCTATATTCAGTTTAATACTTT
>VDFB02320125.1:0-40613 GCA_007258455.2 Sequoia sempervirens
TCTCTCCCCATCTCTCTATCCCTTTGTCCCTCCCTATCCCCCTATCTCTCTCTTTATCTCTTCCTCTCTCCCATTTCTCTTCCCATATATCTTTCTCTCCCTCTCTCTATCTCCCCCTATTTCTCTCTCCCTCTCTATGTCAATTTATTTTACCTCTTCTCTCTATTTTTTTATCTCTTTATCTCTCTCTTTCCCTCCCCCTCTATCTATATCTACTTAT
This sequence comes from Sequoia sempervirens, assembly GCA_007258455.2. NCBI lineage: Eukaryota > Viridiplantae > Streptophyta > Pinopsida > Cupressales > Cupressaceae > Sequoia > Sequoia sempervirens. The sequence goes on from VDFB02320125.1 coordinate 221, forward strand.
GTATCTCTCTATCACTCTATCTAACCATCTATATGTCTCTATATGTCTCTCTCCCTCTCCCTCTATATCTATCTATCTCTTCCTCTCTATCTCTCACTCTTTATCTCCCTATATTTCACTCTACCTCGCTCTATCTCATTGTTTATTTTTCTCCTTCCTCTCTCTCTCCCTCTCTATCCCATCCATCTCTCTCCCTCTCTCTCTTCCCCTTTCCCTCTTCCCAGATCTCTGTATCTATATCTCTTTGCCTCTCTATCTTTATCTATCCATATTTCTTCTTCTATGTCTCTCTCTATGCCTATCTTGTTATCTATCCATCTCTCCCTACCCCCATATCTCTCCCTCTCTCTACTTCTCTCTATATATCACTTTTTATTTCTATCTTTATGTTTCTCTCTCTCTCTCTCTCTCTCTCTCTCTCCATCTCTATCTCTCCATGTTTCTATCCCTATATCTCCCTATTTCTCCCTATTTCTCCCTAATGCAAACATAACATGACTCTTTTGGTAATGAATCCTGATTATCTTTCTAATTCAAAGGATTTGTTTTAGTCATGTCTGGATCCCTATAAGTGAACGCATACTTGATTTGAAGCTATCACTTCTCCATCGAAACCTTTTTTGCACAAACAACATCATTTGTTAAACTACCTACCAATTGACCTCACATTTTGTGTAAATGTATGAAAAAAAATAGACCAAAATTTTCCTAATTGACCTTCCACACTTTTGGTGTACCCATTGCACGCCAAGGTGCGATTGCTAGTTAAGATTATTTAATGGAGAAGAAGTGTGAGTTAGCTTTTTGCATGAGGAAATAATAATTAATTATTATTGCATTTGCAAATGAGGATAAATAAATAAAATAATGAATTTTATTTATTTAGAAGATGGTTAAAGTTAGCTAAATTAAATAATAAAAATAATCACTTAATTTAGAGATGTGGCATGACTAATTAAATAATTAAAGATAATTATTTAACTATAGAAGAAAAAGTTGATGAATAATTAAATAATTAAACAATCATTTAATTATAGTAGAAGAGGAAGATGAATAATTAAATAATTAAAATTATTTAATTATATTTGAAAAATCATAATGAATAATTAGATAAATAATGATTTATTTAATTAATTAGAAGAATATGGAATAAAAAAATAATTAAATAATTAAAAATTATTTATGTATAAGATAACTCCAACTGAGTGTGAGTTAACTAGTTGCATGAGAAGTGAAGTGGAAGAGAGTGTTAGAAAATAAATTTAGATTTACATAAGAGGATAATAATTAATTTTTTGAGGAATGTGCAAGTGGGAATTAGATAAATAAATAAAATATTTTATTTATTCATGATGAATGGATAATGTTGAGAGAAAAAGGATAATTAAATAATTAATGGAATTACTTAATTTAGAAAGAGTGAGATTAAGATTAAAGATATAATTAAATAAATAAGATTTATTTAACTAATCAAGAAGAATTATTGAATTAAGATATAGTTAAATAAATAAAATTTATTTATTTAATCAAGAAGAATGATGAATTAAAATATAATTAAATAAATATGATTTATTTATTTAATCAAGAAGATTAATTGAAATGAATTAATTAAATAACCTAAAGTCATTTAATTAATAGTGGATATATGGTTTTAGATAATAATTAAATAATTGAACATTATTTAATCATTGAGAAAAGATGAATATTAGTGTTAAAATGTTAGTTTGCAGGCCATAAAAGTTTTAGATATCTATAGATTGAGGGTAGAGGGTTGAGGGTTGAGGGTTTATAGCTGAGGGATAATATTTAGCTTGTTGAGTGTATATGATTAAGTTTGTAAGGTATAGGGATTAGGGTTTAGGATATTGGGTTTAGGGTTTACGATATGGATTAAGGGTATAAGGCATAGGGTGAAGGGTTGAAAATGTATGTTTTAGGTTTTAAGCATAGGGTTGAGGGACAATATTTAAAGTTTAGGGTATAAGGGTGAGGTTATATGGTATAGGGATGAGGGTTTGTGGGTGTAGGGTTCAGGGTTTAAGGTATAGGGTTGAGGATTGATGGATTAGGGCTTAAGTATATGGTTGAGGATTGAGAGTTTACAGTTGAGGGATGATGTTCAAGGTTGAGTGTCTAAGGTATAGGGTTCAGGGTTTAAGGCTGAGGGTATAAAGCATATGGATGAGGGTTGAGGTTTTAGGGCATAAGTATAAGGTTGATGGTAGAGGGCATAGGGTAGAGGTTTGAGGGTTGAGGGATAATGTTCAGGGTTGAGTGTCCAAGGTTAGGTGTATAGGGAATAGGTCCATTAGGGTTTAAGATATTGGGTTGATAGATTAGGGCTTAAGTATATGGGCAGGGTTGAGGTTGCAGAGTGTAGGGTTTAGGGTTTATGGTTTAATTTTTAAGGGTTTAGGGTTTAAGGGTTGAGGGTTGAGGGTTTGAGGGTTTAGGGTTTAAGGGTTGAGGGTTTAGGGTTTAAAGGTCGAGGGATTAGGATTTAAGGGTTGAGGTTGAGGATTAGAAGTTTAAGGTATTATTGTATTGAGGTTGAGGGTTTAAGGTTTAAGGGTTAAGGGTTGAGGCTTTAGGGATAGGGTTTAAGGTCAAGGGTTAAGGGATTATGGTTTAAGGGTTGAGGGTTTAAGGCTTTAGGGTTCAAGGCTTTAGGGTTTAAGGGTTGAGGGTTTAATGGATTAGGGTTTAAGGGTTGAGGGTTAAGAGATTAGGGTTTAAGGTACATGGTTGATGTATTAGGGTTAAGGGTTTAATGTATAGGGTTGAGGGTTTAAGGGTTGAGTGCTGAAGGATTAGGGTTGAGGGTTTAACATATAGAGTTGAGGGATTAGGGTTGAGGGTTGAGGATTTAAGATATAGGGTTGAGGGATTAGGGTTGAGTGTCTAATGTATTGGGTAGAGGGTTTAAGGGTAGAGTGTTTAGGGTTTAAGGGTTGAGGGTTCGAGGATTAAGGTTGAGTGTATAATGTATAGGGTAGAGGGTTTATAGTCGAGGGTTGAGGGATTAAGGGTTTAAGGGTTGGGGTATTAAGGGTTTAAGGTATAGGGTTGATGGATTAGGGTTGAGGGTTGAGGGTTTAAGGGATTAAGGGTTTAAGGTATAGGGTCAATGGATTAGGGTTGAGGGTTGAGGGTTGAGGGTTTAAGGGTTGAGGGTATATGGTTGAGGGATTAGGGTTGAGGGTTGAGGGTATAGGGTTGAGGGTACAATGTACAGGGTATAAGTTTGAGAGTTAAGGGTTTAATGTATAGGGTAGAGGGTTGAGGGATTAAGAGGTTGAGGGTTTAAGGGTTGAGGGTATAGGGTTGAGCATCCAATGTATAGGGTAGAGGTTTGAGAATTGAGGGTTGATGGTTTAATGTATAGGGCAGAGGGTTGAGGGATTGAGGGTTTAAGGTTTGAGGGTTTAAGGGTTGAGGGATTAAAGGTTTAAGAGTTGAGGGTTTAAGGGTTGAGGGATTAAGGGTTTGAGGGTTGAGGGATTAGGGTAGAGGGTTGAGGGATCAAGGTTGAGGGATTAGGGTTTAGGGATTAGGGTTGAGGGTCCAATGTATAGGGTGGTGGTTTGAGAATTGAAAGTTGAGGTTTTAATGTATTAGGTAGAGGGTCAAGCGATTAAAGGGTTGAGGGTTTAAGGGTTGAGGTTTGAGGGTCCAATGTATAGGGTAGATGTTTGAGAATTGAGGGTTGAGGGATTAATGGTTTAAGGGTTGAGGAATCAAGGGTTGAGGGATTAGGGTTGATGGTATAGGATTTAGGGATTAGGGTTGAGGGATTAGAGTTTAGGTTCCAATGTATAGGGTAGAGGGTTGAGAATCGAGGGTTTAGAGTTTAATTCTAGGGTAGAGGGTTGAGGGATTAAGGGGTTGAGGGTTTACGGGTTGATGGTATAGGGTTGAGGGATTAGGGTTGAGGGTCCAATGTATAAGTAAAATTTGAAAAGATATATAAAGATAAAATTGAAAAGATATAAATTTAAAATTCAAAGAATTAAAATTAAGGGTAAAGGAATCGAAATTTAAAATTAAAGATATAATTTAAGGGTAAAGAGATAAAATATTAAAGAATTTAAAGATATATAGAATAAAATTAAAATTTAAAGTTAAAGGTAAAAGTTAAAATTTAAGGTAAAATTCAAAGTTAAAGATAAAATTAAAATTAAAGATATCGTTGAAATTAAGGTAAAATTTAAATTTAATATTTAAGGGTTCAAGGGTTGAGAGTTTAAGGGTTGAGGGATTAGGGTTGAGAGTCCAATATATAGGGTAGAGGTTTGAGAATTGAGGATTGATGCTCTAATGTATAGGGTAGAGGGTTGAGGGATTAAGGGGTTGAGGGTTTAAGGGTTGAGGGTTGAGGGTCCAATGTATAGGGTAGAGATTTGAGAATTGAGGGTTGAGGGATTAAGGGTTTGAGGGTTGAGGGATTAAGGGTTGAGGAATTAGGGTAGAGGGTTGAGGTATTAAGGGTTTAAGGGATGAGGGTTCAAGGGTTGAGGGATTAAGGGTTTAAGGGTTGAAGGATTAGGGTTGAGGGATTAGGCTTGAGGCTTTAAGGGTTAAGGTTTGAGGGATTAGGGTTGAGGGTTGAGGTATTAAGGGTTTAAAGTTCAGGTGAGGGTTGGGGATTAAGGTTGGGATTGGGATTAGGGTTGAGGTTGGGGTATAGGGTTGGGGATTAGAATTCGAGGCTGAGGATTGCGGGTTTGGGTCCAATATGCAGGTAGAGGTTGAGAATTAGGGTTTAAAGGATTAAGGTTTAAGTTATAGGTGAGGGATTAGGGTTGAGGGTTTAATGTATAGGGTAGACTAGGGTAGATGGTTTAGGATTGAGGGTTTAAGGGTTTAAGGGTTGAGGGTATAGGGTTGAGGGTTGAGAGTATGGGGTTGAAAGATTAGGGTTGATGGCTGAGGAATTAGGGTAGAGGGTTGAGGGATTAAGGTTTTGAGGGTTGAGGGTTGAAGGCTGAGGGATTAGGGTTTAAGGGTCGAGGGTTGAGGGATTAGGGTTTAAGGTATAGTGTCGAGGGTTGAGGGTTTAGGGTTTAAGGTTTAAGGGTTGAGGATTGAAGCTTTAAGGATAGGGTTTAGGGTTGACGATTAAGGGATTAGGGTTTAAGATTTAAGGGTTTAAGGGTCAAGGGTTTAGGGTTTAAGGGTTGAGGGTTAATTCATAAGCTTGAGCATATAGGGAATTGTGGTGAAAATTCATATTGCACACAAAATGAGACATATATAACACTTAGAAGATGTCATAATTGGTCAAAGAAAGGTCTCATTGATGTACCTCAATCTAAACCCATATTGACACATGATAAGAGTTAGAAAGCCTTTATAAAATCAACTTTTTCAGAATGTGAGCATGTTTTGGAGAAGTTGAAATCTGGCCATTTTTAGAGTAATCTAAAACATGCCCGCGTTATAACACATGTATGCTTTGTCTTGCTCTAAAAATAGTAAAATGGCTAGGACACCTATGATATAGGCCTACATACTTTGTTATTCTCCTTCTTTTGCACATGATTCCACAAAAAAATGTTTTTTGATGCTATTGGGAAGAGAACATACAATTTTTACACATTCCACCACCTTTGCATCAACTTTCCACCACCTTTTTCTGGTTTTCCAACTCAGGAAGGAGGAAATAACATAGTTTTTACATCAAATTTGATTATATCAACTCAAGTTTCAATGCTTGTAGTGTTGCAATGTTAATTATGATTGAATTGTTATAATTTAACATTATACATTGGTTAATTATATAGTTTTTAATAATTATATTAGAGTTATATACAATTGAACGTTGAAAATGAAGCAAGTTTGTGAAAAGCTCAAATTGTTGAGGAGTTTGATGCAAGAGGAAAAAAATACTAGACATAATTCGGTAGTTTCTACATTCAAATCTCCATTTTTAAGGTATGTCAAGTCTTTATACATGTTCTTTATATTTTCCTTCACTCTCCTATGTTTCTTTATCACTTCTTATCATACATGATTACTACAATGCTTTGATTGTGTTATCATGTTGATTTTGGGATTAGATTTTGCCAAGTATTCAAAATTATGAGTGCTCAACATACATAGCCTTAATCAAATGCATTAGATTTTGCTAAGGGATTAGATTAGATTTTGTTAAAATCCATATTCCATGTTCATCATTATTTGTTTTCACTCTTCGACATCTATGAGCATTCAAGGGGGGTTCCTCTGAAAATTCTCACTATAACCTTAGCCCCTCTCAACACGTTTAACCTAGACAATTCTTCACTCTTTGTAGTGGTTTGGCTGCTCTTATAGTGTCATACAACTCTTGGGAAACCAAACAAATCATGGTTTGCATTGTTGCAATATCCACATAGTTTCTTCCTTTCTTCCCTTCTCTAACTTTAATCTTGTTCTCCACAATGTCCTCCACTAAAATCATTGCAGTAGGATCTATTGTCATTATATTATTCTCTATAACTAGTAGAAGGTATGTCTTTAGGGAGTTCTAATACCACATTTTGAACTAAGCATATATTGTTGATCTCTACATTTGGGCTATTGATGCCCACAATTTTGTTTGTAAAGAGCTCCTTTTTCCATCCCTTTAGCCCTTGCAATAACCTTGTGGAAAGGTTCACTATTTTGCATTTGTGGTTTCCCTAGGGTTTATACTCTTCATCTCTTGACTAAAACAATAGTGAAGAGCAATAACCCATCTCAAGATCATCCCACTTTCCACAAAGACCACAAAAAACACTTTTTAACCTCCTTGAAGGCTCCCTTTATTTCAACATTTCCCTCATTTTCCTCACACTCTCTAAAGTAATTGTTGCAAGCTTGTTGTCAAACCCTCTATGGTTGGGAAACAACCACAACTTCACCTCAAACTAGGAAAATTCACTTATAGATGACAAATAGTACAAATGAAAATGTTGGTTAAGGTTTGATATGAAATGTGCAACCAACTTAAGACCCTTTGAAATGGTTTGATATGAAATGTGCAACAACTTAAATTGATCAACATGCACATTTTAAGACCTACAATATTCAAGTTTTGTTTGTAAACAACAAATGTATAGCTGACATATATTGTAGGAATCTCATATGGTGAATATCTAGCAATTTTAGTAGCTAGAGATGAAACGAAATATGCCACAAAGGTTGCACAATGTTAATAGTGTTCTTATGCATTAGGATTGACGGAATTCACTGTGTAATTAATTATAAGGATTTTATGTCAATCATCCAATACCATGCATGCTATTTAGTCTTATGGTGTGTCCTAGTGCACTTATGTCTAGTGTGTAATGGATCTAATTGAGTATGTCATATATGGTGTGCATTAAGGTTGAATGACATAGTATCTTTTGATTTGTGCCTTTTGAGTGAACCTTCCATCATGAATTATGTGCATCAAACTCCTACATTATGTTTCTATTATGCTTAACCATGCATCATGGTTAGAAATATTTATGATAGTGTGTTTTGGTTGTGTGAGTTTTATTTTTAGTTTTAATGGTGTATATGTCATTGAGTTGTATAGGTTTTATTTGAATTTCATTGAGATTGTATGGGTTTTGTTTGAAGGTTGCATCAAACTCCCACCATGTGTTCTTAGTGCACTTGTTTATTCATCGTGGTTGGGTGACATTTACTCTTCTAAATGATGATTGTATGGATTTTTTATGAAGGGTTGAATGACATATATTTCATTTATTTGTATGGATTCAATTTTTAGGAACTAATATTTATCTCTTTTTCATGCTACAGATAAAAAATTTCATCATGTTGAGGGAATGATCGAGGATTAAACCAACACAAGAAGAGCAAGAAGCTAAGAATGAAGAGAAAGCAAAGGGTATGAGGCAAATTTATGAGAAAAGGAAATTGGTCACGATAAAAGAAGACATGCCAATTGAAGAGGAACATGAACCACAAATGAGAGATATGGTATTGGCAGCACAAAGGGAACGAATGCAAAACCTTCATGCAATGAGAGATTTGAATCATGTAGTTGGAGACACATCCTCTATCGCAAGTCAAGATGGAGGGACACCATCTACCACATCTCAAGTTGAAAGTACAACATCACTCACATGTGAATAAGGAGGTATGCCATCTTTTCCATCTCAACTTCAAGGTATGTCATCTATTCCATCTATAATCGAAGGTATGCCATCTATCCCATATCATTTAAATATTGATGAAATTCCTAATGTTGAGAAAAAAATACCTTTTAGAACACCTCCTAGAATTTTGTATAGAAAGACCAAGTATTTGATTGATATTAATGAGAATATTTTGCAACCAATGGAAGATAAGATTCCAAAATGCACTTGTAAAAGATATGCTCATAAGATTTGGAGAGCGTTCTTTGAAAAATCAAATGAGACCAGAAGATGTCAACTATTTGTTGTAAATTATAGGTCCATCATGAAGATTCTTAGGTTGAGAACGTCAGAGGCTTCAAGTGAAAAATCTATTGTGAAGAATCTAATGAGTGCATATGAGAGTGTGGGTAACACCTCACACACAAAGATAGTAATGTCACACGATGTGTCATTAAATTGAAAATAGTAAGTAATCAAATGAAGAAAGCTCATCTCATTAGAAAGACAAGTCAAGCATTGATAATAAATAGAAAAACTTTATCAAGAGTTGTTGTAAGGCGCCAAAGAATTGAGGACACCTATGACAATGAGTTATGGGGATTTTCGGGGAGACTACCGGGAAAAGATAAACCAATTGTTGAAGCATTGAGATCACTAATTGAATACTTTTGGAAGAATTACACAAGGGTATCTCTAAATCAAAGGGATGTGGTAAGAAGGAGAATTGGTAGTCAAAATCGTGAGTCACATCCAAAATATGTTTTGGATATGACTCGAACACAATTTTTTGGTAAATTTCTAGAGATGTATCCTCAAGTTAAAATTTATCAAAGATATTTTGAAATGCTAAAGCCTTTCTATGTCAAAATAAATCAAACACACTACTTGTTGTTGTAGAGTACATATTGAATTTTCTAACCATTTTGATGTTTATCAGTCTATATGTTTAGATTTGCATTCTAACAATGCTTTTTAGGACTGTGGCATACATACACCACCTACATATTCAAGAGACTTCATATCAACAATTTTATGTGATAGAGAGGAAGGTCAATTATTCTACAAGAAATTATGCTTGGATGACACATGTCAGCATTGTGGTGGCTTGCAATGTATGCCAATATGTGAACATATGGAAAGTACACATGCGGTTGGAAATGAACTAGTAGAGTTTGACAAGTATAAAATAGTGGACTACAATACAAAACATGATAAAGAAGCAAAAAGGTGTGATTTGGTTATTCAAAATATTCTAGTGTATCAGTTTATGTCTACATTTCATGACAATATAGTGTATGAGTATACAAGGCGTACCCATAGAGCTTGATGGTTGGACTTGCAATTCAAGCTATGCAAGGACACATTTCCACTTGGTAGCACTATTTTAGTCGTCAACTTTGCAAAGAACTACAGTTTATAGCCACAATGTGAGGTGCAATCACAATATTACAACTCCACACATGTTTCTATATTTGTGTACACATCATTCATTCATGCTAATGACACTATAAAGGATGATAAAAATTTTATAAGGGAGTATCATTTTTATATCAGTGATGATTGCACGCATTCTACAAAGTTTATGCAAGGTTACTTTTAGGTGTTCTATCATGATTTGGCTAGAAGGGGCATATCATTCAGTCAACGTATCATATGGTTGGATAATTGTGCATCATAATTCAAGAACTCACAAATGTTCTATTGGTTGAGCAGGATGCATAATATTACAAGTGCTCAACATATGTGGAAATTTTGTGAGGTTGGGCATGGAAAGGGGGAGCATGATGGTGCAAGAGCATGTACCAAAAGAGCCATAGCACGAGAAGAGTTAAAGTATAGATAAAATGCACAATTGAATGATGCAAAATCAATCGTCAAGTGGTGTAATGCTTCAATGGGTCTAGGTTATAATGAAGGTAAGTCTTCAATTCATGGACATTTTTGGTTGATAGATGATCCTAACATTGCACAATATGAGGATTGTTGTACACTGACAGGATCAAGTGAGCTACACTCTTTCAAAAACTTTAATGTAGGTTCATGGAGTATCCATACACAAAAGAAGGCATGTTTTTGTTCTTCGTGTACAATTCAAGCCTAGAATGAGTGTGAGTCAAAGGAGTGGGTTGATGAATAGTGGTTAAGTTTTCTTAGCCCATTTGACACATATTGGCTCCCAACGACACTAGTATTCACACAGATGGAATCATCGGTTCCCTTTGATTACATATCAGATCTAGTTCAACCAGGTAATATATCTACTTGCATAGTTTTTGAAATTCCCAATGTTATCTTACTTTGTAGTGTTGACTAAATTCATCTAATTTGTTGCACATATCAATGTAGGGCATGTTTATGCTGTTATTATAGATGAAGACAATGAAGAGGGAATGGATTATTACGTGTGTCGTTGTATTGAGACTAAAAGAAATTGGAGGCCCCAATTACAGATGGAGAAAACATTGAATACCCTACATGCTCAGTGGTTGTTATTGGAACATGGCTTAGAAGGTACCCACATAAAAGTGTTAATGTTTGTCTAGTTTAGGACTTTGACATGCATTGAAAGATTCTTCATTACTCAAACCTTGTCGTGGCATCCAATGTTCATTTGATCAAATATGGGGGGTAGACCTTTGAAAAAGAACTTGTGGAAGGTGTGTGAGTTTAACCATGAGGCAATACTTGACACAATAAAGAGTAGAGTAGACCTAGATGGTTCGTTGGATTAATTTGTAAGTATGCACATTGAATTTGTAAAGTCATGCTATTGATGTTAATGTATTGCAGTTTGTATTTAGACCTTTCATTTTTATATTTCAACTTTACTTATGTTTCGGTTCCAAATTTCATATGGCATAGGAAGGAATTACTACCACTCTTTAACTTAAAGTTTGTCTTTTTTTGCTATTACATTTTTACACATATACATTGAATATTGGGCAGATTATATACATATTTATGGTAGGTCTATTTAAAATGGCATGTAGTGGACTTTGTTGTGATAAAAATTACATTCACCATCTTTTTTTATGTTTCACTATCAAGTCAAAATGACATGATGCAGTTCCCTTAGTGGTGGTAAATGGACCATCTTCTTAGGTGTAGCAAATTGATATGGCATATTTAATATGACCATGTAATTTTGTTCAAATTTTTGTGGTAAGTATGATTTACAGTCTGATACTAATGCAATAGCTTTGTACTCATGCGTGGGTGTGTAAGTGTTGTCAAGATCCATTTAGGCATAGTGATGAGTCTCTATATGAGTGTAGGTGGGTTTTTGTAATCTCAACATAAGAATGTTAGTGATAATAAATTACCCCTTCAATTAGTTGTATATAAAGTGTGAAAAAATTAGAGATGAAAAATAATATATGAAAACTACATGATATCTAAACTTGAAAGCATGTTAGAACATATATCATGAAAACTAATGCAAAAGCATCATTGATAGCATCATACAACAACGAACATGATAACATCATGTAACATAGACTATTGCTCCCAATAAAGGTAAAAAAACATGATATAATGTGTAGGTACATAGGAGATTAGCATCAAGGTACATTCACATTTTTTGAAAATTTTGAATCATTTGCCATAATCGTATTATTTTTTGTCTTCATTTTATTCTTGATATTTTAAAGATTTTGCTCTAAGATAGGGTAATCATGTGCTTCTATTTATTTAGTGTCAGTTGTAAAGTTCATATTTAGGTTCTAGCCAAGTTGATTGGCGATAGTAAATCAAATCATAATCTTCAACAACTAAGTCATTTAAGCTTTCATTTACATAAACTAGTTAGAATTCGTAAACCTTGGATTTGAACGTCTTATTGGCATTAACATAAGAAATTTCATTAACCACTCATTCTTCAAAATCCTTCACCGCTCTCCATACTCTCTGACCGACTCAAATATCTTGTTTCACACCCCTACATGCCAAAACATTCTAAGCTACATTACATCAAAAATTTACTAATCTACCTCATACCGTTGTCAAAGGAATCGAGCTATTTATTGTAGAAGAGACACCATGCTCCATTACCCTATGAACATCGGGAAGTGTCTTTGCTTGCATCATTTGAAAATAAAACAGCATTATTTAATTACGAAAACTAGAATAGTGATGCAGGTCATGGCTTATAATGTATGAGATAGTGAACAAAAATTTGAGTACTTATTGAACTATATATTGCTTACTATTATGCTTTGATATATTTTTTCCAAGCATCCATAGCTTGTTCGAAAGCACCTATTTTAGGCTTTTAGCCATAGCAACAAGGCAGTGAATTATTTGATAAAATAGACATGTATGCAAAATATGGTAGCATAGACAAGACAGTGAAATTTTTGAAAAATGCCTCAAAGAAATGTGGTCTCATGGTGATGTCATGTCATGACATCACCATGAGACCACATTTCTTTGAGGCATTTTTTCAAACAGTTCATTGACTTGTCTATGCTATTGCTTACTATTATGCTTTGATAGATTTTTTCCAAGCATCATTATGCATTGAATGAATTGAGGCATTTTTTCATATGACATCACCATGATACCACATTTCTTTGAGGTATTTTTTCAAGCAGTTCACTGCCTTGTCTATGCTATTGCTTACTATTATGCTTGATAGATTTTTTCCAAGCATCCATAGTTTGTACGAAAGCACCTGTTTTAGGATTTTAGCCATAACAACGAGGCAATGAATTGTTTGATAAAATGCTTTAGTAGGACATGTATGAAAAATGTGGTAGCATAGACAAGGTAGTGAACTATTTGAAAAAATGCCTCAAAGAAATGTGGTCTCATGGTAGCATAGACAAGGCAGTGAACTGTTTAAAAAATGCCTCAAAGAAATGTGGTCTCATGGTGATGAACCACGTTTCTTCGAGACATTTTTTCAAACAATTCACTGCCTTGTCTATGCTATAGCTTACTATTATGCTTTGATAGATCTTTTCCAAGCATCCATAACATAGACAAGGCAGTGAATGTTTGAAAAAATGCCTCAAAGAAATGTGGTCTCATGGAATACCATGACAAGAAAATGCAATTGGTAGCTGCTCCTAGTTATTAGTTATGCAATGCGAAGTAATTGCATAATTGCTTATGTTGAATTTATAAAAACTATATTGTAATTGAAATTTTGTCATCTATCAACATCTAGTTATTAGTTATGCAATGTGAAGTAATGCTTTGAGTTTGAAAGATGTGCAATGCAATGTAATCAACGATATGAATATAAACTACACAAATCTATTTTCTACAATTCATTAGTAAAAATATTTATTTTATTACCAAAGTGAAGCTTCAATGTCTACCTCCATTAGGAGGTGTTTTCGTCAAATCTCCAAGATTAACCTATTCAACATCCAAAATCAGATATAAGAATACCATTCATATATCAATGTTATTCACATGTAATATTTATAATTATTTACTGGTTACATACCTCTATAATACATGTTGTCACATAATAGGGAGGTGGAGGACCACTAAAAATATAATGAACACTGTGACCCTTAAATTTCATTATAATCATGAAACTAATTTAGGTAATCTTGCATTTCAAAAATGAAATTTAATAAATTAAATTCAATGAAATTGCTAAATTCTACTTGACTATCAAGGTTGAATGCCTCATTAAGGAGGGAATTTGTCATCACCATCCAATCAATTGCAAATGTACCCTTCACACCTACATCCTAACTATGCATGGGGTCATAACCACAAGGTGGCCTGCAAGCCTAACAAATATGAGGTGGAAATATACTCCCTAAAGACTCACTTGGCTCACCTTGTGCTACAGGACTGACATGTTGTATGAGGCTCTGGGTTAGGGAACTAATCGACTGTAATGTCTCAACCTCAACACTCTCCTTCACGACCGAAGGGATAGCCACATGCCCATATGCTGGTTTAGCGAGTGCTCATCTCGTTGGCCATTGTGGGTCAAGACGTGCCCTCATTTTGATTTGTGTAGAGCCCCCACCTATACCCTAGAAGTCTCGCATATCAAAATAGTTTGGGATCTTATTGAGGACAAACTCATAGTAGAGTTTCCTCAAACAATATTGCGGCACCTCAATGTTTTTTGCATGGGGGATGGTCTAAAACCATTCACCATCTCTGCCAAAAATGGTTCTTTATCACTTGGTGGTTGCACCAATGGATAGGGAGCCTCTTGCTTGAAGGGTGTAAAGGTTGATTCATTCTACGGTTTTTTAATAGGGAACACGAGTCAAATTTTGTAATTTTTTCATCTTCCACTTGTTTATAAGATAATTTATCTGCATAAAATTGTCTATACTCTTGTCTCTTATCTGACCAACTAGTTATTTGATTTCTAATTGAATCTACATTTGATAACATCGATTCAAGTGATTGAGCAACCGTGGCTTTATGTGAGGTTGAGCTTGCAAGATCTTTCAACCTTGCATTTATATCCTCAATTTGTTTTTTGTTGTTTTTAATTTGCCCCATTAAATTTTCTTGAGTTCTTGAAGCATATTGAGGAATTGTTGGAGGTGTTTGTTGGGCTTGTTCTTTGGAAAGGATTTCAAGTTGAGGAGAATCAAGATTTTGAAGAGGAATTTTAGGAGGGTTTGGAGATGTATTATCATTTCCTAAAAATTAAATAAATTTACATCAAAAAAATATTAAATCTACTTATTTAATTACAAATTCACACACAAAAAAAAAAACTTACACCTTTGACCTCCTTGGTGAAGATTCAATGAAGAAACAGTGAAGAATAAACTCTCCTATAATGCGAGCATGCTCTTAAGGTTTTGCAGGCCGTGAATTAGCAGAAATGCAAAAAGAATGAATGAAAGTTGCTTTTTTTTGGCTTATAGAGACTATAACGCGCTCACGTTATGACTTTTTAAAAATTTCAAAGATGGTTGGCCACTTTTTGGCCCCCCATCTTTCTGCACCTACCTTGAAGGTACCTATCTGACATTCAATAATCACTTATAATAGAGTATGAGAACAATAAATACAAAATGAAATAATAATAATTTCACCAAAAAGACTTATCTTGCTCCATTGACCTTAGATATGCTTCCATGATTTGATATGTAGATTGCTCCTCTTACTAGCATAACCTTTGATAACAAATAGATATAATGATAGTTCAAATTTTCTCAATAATTATGGATTCTTGTTAGCTTGGAAGGTGACAATTTTATAGTTTTTATGACATTAATCAACAATGGAGAATGATCAGAGGAATTAATGGATGAGGTAATTGATTGTGAGGACATGAGAAATATGCATGTAACATGTGTCCTTATGAAGGGCTTGATTGTTGAGTTAATTGATTGTATGGATGAGTGAAGTGGATTTGATTGATGAGTGACTGAAAGTGTGTCTAAGTGAATTGACGTGTTTTCTTAGCTAACTCACTTAATTGATGGATTTGAGAAGAATATTAATTAATTAAATAAATTTACTTAATTTATGTGCATGAGGAGAAAATAAATAAAATAAAATATTATTTATTTAGAGGGAAAATAAATAAAATAATAATAAAGAAGTTCTATTATTTTATTTAACTGTGGAGGAAATGTTAGCTAATTATAGTGGATAAGAATAAGTTAATGGATGGACAAATTAAATAGTTAGAAAATTATTTAATTAATGTGGAGAAAAGAAATTGATGAATTAATTAAATAATTCAAATTTGTTTAATTAATGTGGATGAGAAAAAATGATAAATTAACTAAATAATAAAAAATATTTAATAATGGGGCAGAGGGCCTAGCTTGATTGGCTAAAGCATCTTGTTGCAGGTAAGAGGTCACAAGGTCTAGTCTCCCCCCATCCTTGTGGTATCAGAGAGTGTGTCGCCAGGTACACTACAATTTATAGGAATTGATGAGAAATAAAGATTTAATAATATGGATGGGAGAGATTATTGTGAATGGCGTGTTCGCTTAATTAAATAATTGAATTTATTTAATTAACATTGATAGAGGAATTGATGAGAAATGATGAGGTGATGAGACAAAATACATTGGTCATTTTTAGGTGTCTATAGTTTTATTTCCTTCTCTTCCTACCCCTCCATAATTTGGTTTGGTTTTCATAAATTGACTTTTCAAAATCAGTCGATCCTTAAGAATATCAATTAAATCCTCTTTTCCTTCCTCCTCTCATTCTCCTTCCTTTGACAAATTTATGTCATCATCTGGGTCTTCCAATAGAAAACCAACATTATCTTCTAGTTCACCTCCATTTTTCTTAGAGCTCTTTGGATCCATACGGGCGTGATTACTAGTGAGCTTGCTAGATTAATCAATTTTGAACTAGATTTTTTTTTATCTTTGTCCTTCTCCCTCAAATCAAAATATGGAATCAAAGCATGAGCACCTTTGGGGCTCTTCTTCTCCAAGTTTTGGATCCTAGTTCCAAATTTGGAGACAAAATCTATTTCTTTGGGTGTTTGATAAGAGAGATCAACCTTGATGCAAGTTTAGACATAGATTTCAGGCTTCCCTTCCTTTATGTATTCTTCACCTTTTATGTAAATCCCAACAGAGCTACCTGTCTTCTCCAATATTTTTTTATTCCAAAATTTTGTGGGAAGGTTGTATAGGCAAATCCAAACTCGTGCCTTAGTGATTTGAAATTTATTGTATCAAATTATGGAGACCAATCTTTGAGAAAAATTCTTATTCTCTTAAAGAACCAACTATTGCAAATCGAAATGTCCCCTTTTTATTTATTTCTTTTGCACTCCATTAGGAAAAAAAACCATTTGGTAGACTCTATCTTGATTTGATTGCTCCAGTGGTTCATCACTCATTTTTTTATTCATTCCCTTGAGGGCCAATAGTTTATAAATTTAGTAAAGAAGGCTTATTCTTATAAAATCTCAATCCTTTCACTTAGAAGATTGTTGTCATCAATCCTCACACATATTCCTGCAATACTTTCCTTCATTCCTTAACCCTAGTGGGATGCTAGTGGCTTCCAAAAAGGTTTGGAAGGGATATGTATCTTTTCTCCTCTAATGATTTCTAGGAAAAAATGACTTTGATATGCAAAAGGGTTGGGAAGATGGTAGTTCTTGATGGTAAAATGCCGATCCATTCTAGAAGTGGCCAATCCCACTTTTTCAATCCTAGAAGGAATAACTGCTCTAGACATGACCCTTCTCTTACCACCATCCACTTTTGCACTCCATTTTCAAAATTCCTTCACCCAAAAAATTGGAGGTAAGCACTTTTTTATTTTGATTGAATCTAAGAATTAATTCATTTTATTTGCTTTGTTTACTTTATTGTTATTTTACGAACTACTTTTATTTACTCAAGAGTTATTCTATTTATTATTTATTTAAGAGTTATTTTATTTTACTTTAAGAATTTTATTTATTTATTTATTTTGCTTTAAAATTATTTTATTTTAATTTATTTAAAAAATTATTTATTTTATTTAAGAGTTATTTTATAATTTTTATTTAAAAAAATATTTAAATTATTTTTTACATGATTATATTATAATATTCTATTGATGTTATTGATATTTTTTAGATAGATATATTTAAAGTATCTATACTAATTTACAAATTCTTTTAGGGGAGAGACACTAGTTGAACTAGTTTGTGGTCATATGGGTTTATATGAAATTTCATAGAACTTCCATTGTTTATAAGAAATGTGATAAGTCTCTTATATATCTACAATCAATATTTGGAGGTGTAATTCACCATGCAACTCACCACATCAAGCATATCTAGTGAGAAGTGTTCTTTACATATTTTTTTAAAGATTTACCAAAAAATTATAATGAAACCTCTACTAATTGAACAAAAAGTATCATTTGTTGTATAACATCATATTCTTATTTATAATATACTTAAAATGCAATCTAAATGATTTCAATACTTTTTTCTAACAATATATTTTGTTATGTCTAACTTTTATATCCAACACAAATGACCCAATAGTTGAAAAGAAAATACTCTTTATTGTTATAAAAATACCACATTTTGATTTGAGAAATAATTAATATTCAACTTTAAGTGATCATAACACTTTTCCATAACCTTTCACATTTCATGATAAAATACAAGATATTTATTGTACTCACTTTTTACATTTATGATATGACAAACATATAATACATATACCAGTGTGTATACATTGTCAATCCACTAATTATACACACATTATCACATTTAATGATAAAATACAAGATATTTATTGTACTTGCTTTTTGCATTTATGATATGACAAACATATAATAAGTATTCCAATGCATATTCATTGCCACCCTACTAGTTATACACACAATAATAGTATTTGTTCATATAACCACGATATTTGTTTAGATGAACATGTTATGAACTAATTATTGACAATAAATATTATAATTAATATAACTATCTTTAATACATCTATCTAAAAGATGACTAGAAATATCTTTTGATGTTTTTTTTGATGTTTTTTTATAGTTAAGATACTTTTTATCTACAATTTTAATAATTGATGTTTTTTATATTTAAGATACTTTTTTATCTATAATTTTAATAATTGATATTTTTTAATATTTAAGATATTTTTTATCTACAATTTTAATAAATTAAATGTTATTTTATTTCTTAAAATGCATTTTTTATATTATTTTTAATTACAAAATTAAATAAAAATGAAATAAATTATTTAATTCATACATTTAACTATAATATCATTTTATTCATCACAATCATTAATTTTTTTAATTTTTTATCTCACTTATATTCTTTTCATTTTGTTTTTTTTTTCTCAATAGGTAAATTTAAAGTAGGGAAGATTTTTTTTCAAAATTTCAAATTTATTTATTTCATATTTATATTTATTATTATGTTTATCTTTAAATATTAATATTTTGTCTTGTAAATAAGTGTCAACTTTAAATTAAAAGGTAAGAGTTTTTGTTAAGAGACCCACACTATTACATTCCACCTCTTATTGTTATTATAGACATTGTACAACACCGCTATATAAAATATATTACAAGACTAAATCTTATAAGCTTCTAATAAAAAATATAAATTTAATAACATTTATAAAACTAAATTCTTAGAGTTGGCATTGTTTTAGGTAGCCCACGTTTGTGATTTCAATGGTACGACTGAAAGTCTATTGCACATTGTTAGAAAGGTTATGAAGAGTTTGTTGTGTAAAAGAACTCAAAATAACTAGAGTAAATTCTAAATTCCTTTCCATGAAAATAAAAAGCAGGAGGAGGAAAAAAGAAAAATAAAATAAAAAATAAAAAATCTACAGAACCAAATAATTTAGAAAACTGAGAGCCACAGTTAAAAGTGCCTCATGCCGGAGGGCAGAAAAATTAAAAAACATGCTGAGAAGCAGAGGAAATCGGGTAACGAACACTTTCCCGTCTAGTAAGTGAGGTGAGGTGTAAGGATAGGATCTAGTAGCCGTGAAGGGCTAGAGAGTTTGGAGGTGCACCTTGCTGCTAGCAGAGCTTTTACGATTATATTGTAATCAAAAGTTTGTTACCGAGTGGGAGTGGAAGAATGAGGAGAGGCAGGGGCAGAGACGACGGAGTAGAAGGGGAAGGGGGAGGAGGAGGGGGAGGAGGCGTGGGGGCTGGGCTGAACTTGCCGCAAGCGCCTGTGTTCCATCCAAGCGAAGAGGAGTTCAGAGATCCGCTAGCATTTATAGAGAAAATTCGAGGGGAGGCGGAGGCGTATGGAATTTGCAGGATCGTGCCGCCGGAGTCGTGGAAGCCGCCATTCGCGCTGGACATGGAGAAGATGGCCTTTCCAACAAAGATGCAGGCGCTACACCACCTGAGCCAGCGCCCCTCGACCTGCGACGCGGGCACCTTCCACCTCGACTACGCCCGCTTTCTGCAGGAGAAGGGTGAGGCGGGGGCACTGCCGTCGGAGCCCTCGATCCAGGGACAGCGCGTCGATCTGTGCCAGCTTTTTAACGCCGTGAAGCGCCACGGGGGATTTCGCAAGGTGCTTCACTCTAAGAAATGGGGGGAGGTCGCCAAGATTCTCAATCCCGCCGCCCAAACTTCTCCCCATTACAATTCTCTTCTTAAACAGCTCTACAAAAAGCACTTGCGTGATTACGAGATTTACCAAATGCGCATAAGCTCGGCTTCCCATTCGAAATGCAACAAGGGGCGGAGGCTCGGAGGCGGGGCGAAAAGGAAGAGGACTGGTGTGATGGCGGAAGAGGCAGGGGGCGGGGGCGGCGGCGGTTGCCGGGACAGGGGTGGGGGAAAAAGGAGGAGGAGTAATGCGGTGGGGGAGGAAGCAGAAGTGAAGGCGGCAGATCAGATATGCGAGCAGTGCAAAAGCGGACAGCACGAAGAAGTGATGCTTCTGTGTGACAGGTGTGACCGGGGATGGCATGTCTACTGCCTGTCGCCGCCGCTGAAGGGCGTGCCACAGGGGAATTGGTACTGCTTCGACTGCTTCAATTCCGAGTCCGACACATTTGGCTTCACTCCGGGAGACCTCTATTCTCTCCGCTCTTTTCGAGCTTTCGCAGACAGGTTTAAGCGTAAATGCTTTGGAAAAGCTGCTAACAGTGTCACTCATGGCCAAATTGAAGATCGCTTCTGGGAAATTGTAGAACGATCGGGCACCGGCGAGAGGTGGAGAGAGGTGGAGGTCATGTATGGCAGTGATTTGGATACATCTTTGTATGGCAGTGGGTTTCCTCGTTCATCAGACAAAATGCCCGACCATGTAGATCCCAAACTGTGGGATGAACATATAGTTAGCCCCTGGAATCTTAATAATTTTCCTAAACTACAAGGTTCCATGCTTCGCCTTGTGCACGATAATATTGCAGGCGTTATGGTTCCTTGGCTTTATATAGGAATGTTGTTTTCCTCCTTCTGCTGGCATTTTGAAGATCACTGTTTCTATTCCATCAATTACTTGCACTGGTATGCTTTTCATCCTCAACAATTATCTTTAGCTTCTGTTCTAGTTTTTCTCCTTTGTCCTTTTATTCGCAAAATTGTCACATGATTTCTGAATGATATACTCAAGACATACCATACGCCAAGAAAAAGGAACTTAGAGAGTGACTTCAAAGAAATTTGAATTTCACTTCAAATGAATAACATAACTAGGTCTTTTTAGTCTAAGAAACACATTAGCCTCTTTAAGGGTGTCAAAATCACAACTAGTTTTCTTTAGCATGTTTTGTACTCAAAGCATGCGGAGAATGAAAGAGATTACGATACACCCAACCCTGCATGGACATTTTTATAATTTTTGAAAGTTCTAGAATTTATTTCTCGTTGACTGAAATAACATATATACTAAAAAATTGCCGTGCTAAAATCATGTTAAACAGTATCGAAAGGATCAAGAACAAAAAACTACTTTGTGCCACCATCAAATTCGTGAGCTTCATTATTTTCTCTGACGACATATCTGAAGACTTCAATCAAGTTATCATCATGTAAGGATCATTAATGGGATGTTTTGCCTTCGACTTGTCTTAGAAGGCTATTTGGTCTGGACATATAATCCAGTCGTGTGTTTTTGGTTGGTCCTATCTCTATGAGGGCACGAAATTGGTGGGAACTAAGAATCTATACTCCGGTGTTCTCTGTGATTCCAAGTGGTTCCTTTATAATGAATCAAATGTTATGTGCTCCAATTTCTCTCACAACAAGATGGAGTGCAATTTGTGAGAGTAACCATGTAACAAATTTAGATAACTCAGCTACGTCCTATTGTAGGATTAATGGTGTAAAAACACTTTTGACACAATAATGGGGAAGAGGATGTGTGAGTCATTACAGTTTTGCAGTTAGATATCTTTAACCTTACAACCTAATGAATAACAATGTTTATGCAAGATAAAATGACTTTATATGAAGACCCTTTACACACTCTTGTGTCTTTTAATTTTCTAATGCACCCAAACTTTTATTCATTTTCATCCCAATTTTGTCATCACCCAAACACTAGAGCTTGATGAAATAAGCATTTTTTTTCCCTTTGAACAGTTTCTGGTGCTGTTGCATGAACTATTAATCTTGCTGAATACAATCTCATAATACCTCAAACCTGCACCACTGCAGCTTTCTGAAAGATCCCATGCCTTTGCTGAATCAGAATTGATAACTTCAATTAGTTCTGATTCTTTGTTAAACCACAATGGCGAGTGATGACCACAAACCTTTTTGAGATTGATACAAAGGTGGCATCTCGCCACCTCGACAATATGAAACTGAATAAAGTGGCCTCACATTTGCATTTCTGGGATTATGATAGTCACCACATGTCAATTCTGCAATTGATTGTCTAATAAGTTTCCAAACATTATGGAGTGGTTCAAACTGGATGGATCATTGGTCCTTTTCTGTGAATTCTCGGATAAAAGTGACCTCACTCTACCGAAATATTTGGCCAACGTACTTAAACCAATGCTAGTGTGAATGGCACAAAACTAGTAGGACACAGCATTAGCCTAAAAGTTAAAACATATCTTATCTCTATTTCCTGATAGTTATTTCACTTCTTACCAAAACGCTGCAGCTACTTTCTGCCTTGAGTTTTCTAGCAGGTGGTCCTTTATTTTCGCATTATTTAAAAACACAGCTGTTTTTTTTTGATGAATTAGAGCGATAAATTAATACCAAGGTAAAAACATACAGTCAATCCTCAAAAAATAGTGGGCAGCATGGCATCACGCCCCCAAAACCATCAAACCTTTTTCTTTTAAACTTGGAACTGTTGGTTTAAACAGCTGTTCCTGTTTTTGGGGCCATGTGTTTTGTGGCCGTTTCCATCTTTTTGGGGCCACTTGATACTTGATGCTTTGAAACACACAATTATGACACTTGCAAATTTTGATAAACTTTACAGACTTGATAAAAGGTCTTATAATTTCTCATTAGATCTCATACATTATTAAAATATTGAACAATATCTCAAGATATGACACAATTTCAGATGCTGACTCAGATGTTCTAGTTTCTCTTAAGGTTTACTCTTTGACTTTTCGTACAGCAAGATGGACTGAATCTGATTGAATGAATAAGTTATGCATACTTTTCTGACTAGGATTCTTCGAGCATGTAGTTGCTCTGTCCGACTTTGATCAAACTATACCATGCATGAATTTTAAACCTCAACTTAATTATTTGCATTTGGATTTTGTAAAAATAACTTCTGAAGCATTCCTCCTTTTTCCCAATATCATTTATGCCTAAATGATGTATTTGACACAATATGTTAAATCAACACTAACAATTTATGAGTGCTATCCTTTGGACTTGATAATCAGCTTACATGTTTTGAAACAAAATCAAGTTTGATTCACTTTTGATCAATGTGGTATATGCCTTGACATGAAACTTGATTTAATCTCCTTCTTTGATATTCTATGATTTGGTGAACAACTCTTTACTAGAGCATTTTCAGCCTAAACAGACCTTGCCATTGCGTTTAGGAAGTTGAATAGATGATTTTTGATATAAAATTCGCCTATATTCATAGAAAGTTGTTTTTGAGGCAGTTTTATTTGCCAAGGAAGCCGTACGACCCCCCTCGGCTATGCAGATCGTACGATTTTTCCGAAAATTAAAAAAAGTTTTTAGTTTTTTAAAAATATTATTAAACGTTTTATAAAGTTAAAAATAAAAAATAAAAAAGTTGGGGTATTAAAGGTACCTGCGCTTGGCATGGTACCCTTGGCCGTGCCCTCTTTATGGGGGCGAGGTGGCGGCCCATTAAAGGCTGCACCCCTTTTTAAGCGGTGGCGTGATTCTCCCTCGCCCATTATTATCAAGTTTTTTTAAAAATTTGAAAAAATTAATAATAACTTTTTTAATTTTTTTTTGAATAAATAAATTTTGAGTGGCCACCAACATAGTTTGCTCGCCCCTGGTCGCATGGGCAACTGGTGCCGAGGCCAAGGGGGGCTAATTTTTTTACCTTTTTTTAGCAACTTTAGCAAGATTGGAAAAATTGCCATAACTTTTGATCCAAGAGTCAGATTTTGGTGAACAAAATATCAACGGAAAGTTGGTTCTGAGCACTCTCCAATGGTGTTGGTATTTTTCTTAGATTTGGCTGTTGGTGCGTTTTATAGCCTGTTGAAGTCAAATGTGCATTTTTGGCTCTCGAGCTCATAAATTTTGCCTAGTTCCTCCGACATTCATGATTCTTGCAGCGTTGGAAAGTTCTTAAGAGTTACTCTTGCACTTTTTCTAGATTTGGCCTATGGTATATTTAATTCATATTTTTGTGTTTTAACACTTTGGTTAATTACTTGGATATTTTGGCATTTGGAATCCTTCTATTTGTGTGGGGTGGCTTCATTTGGGCTGCTTTATATGTATAACCAACATTTTGTTCTTTTTGGGAATTTTGAGCATCATTTGTAAGAATTTTCTTATATGTAGATGCACTAAGACAAGGTGCCACACTATTGTACATGCTTTTGGGGATTTTGCACATAAGGTTGTGCCATATTTTGTATTCGCATTGTATTATAAAGTGCCATGGGGGGTTGAGTAGTTCCTTAGTTATTTGCCATCACACTTTTGTCAAATGAGTGTCCCTTGACGATAACAAAGAATCCTAGTGATTCTTACCTCATGCGTTTGTGCCTTGTTTTTGCACACCCTTTTTTAGTTGTAGGTACTCTCTTGTGCACTTTCAGATGTTTCTTCTCCTTCATCCACTACATGGTTATACACAAAGTTATAAGTGGATCTGTCATGCCTCTCCCTAGTCAACATTATGGGGGGGTATCATATTGTTCGTGCTAATGCTTCCTTGGTTTTGCTTTGGAGTGAACTATGTATCTAGTACTTGTTCCAATGTACTATGCGAATGTAGAGGTTGGTTACCCATGCGTTCAGAGTGATGGAGTATTTACCATATAAACACTCTTGCATTCCTGTTTTGTGCAGGCAACCTTTCATCCTTAGTTGATCAATGTTCTTCAAACTATTGGCACCTGTATTTTCAACTTGCATTGGTTGAGTAGTGTCGTTGAGGTCACTCGTGCAAATTCATGTGCCATTTGTATCTTCAATTGATAGATTTTTTTTGCCTTTGTTTGCCATCCAATCATTGTTAGAGTAGTGTTGTTGGGGGCACTCGTGCAGATTATTGTCTTCTTGATCTTGATTATCATTTTGTTTTTAGAGGAGGTTCTTCAATTTCAGCACTATAGCAATCATTTTTTGACAATTGTTTGCAGCTTCTTCATGCTTCAGTGACGTTCTTCATGTTCCTATCTTTTTGGGACATTGTTTTGGAGGCTTCTTTGCCCTTCATCTTGTTTTCTCTCTTTTGGAGAGGAGTTTTCTTCTACAGGGTTTTTCTCCTTTTCTCCATTTGTGAGAGATTGTTTGCACATGGATACCTCATCAAGCTTTGTTGCTAGACCCATCTTTTGCATCTTGTATTGGTTTGTTCCTCTCTAAGTGCACTTAAGGGGGGGTGTTGGTGTGAATAAAGTTTTGTACCTAGCTAATTCCTAGTAGGGGACTTATTCACATGTTAAGTTTACTTAGGTCCTAAGAATCTTTCTAGAAGTCTTAGTTGTCATGTCTAGATCTTATCTTATCCTAGGTAGTAATGATAAGTTGTCTCATTTTTTAAGATTAAGACACATGTCATGATCTTGTCTAATCCTATCTCTCACCTTGCCTTTATAAGCAAGGCTTCTCTTGCATATTTCACATCTTGTGAATCTTGTATCATATTGTATTCTTGCTTGGTGGAATAACATCTTTTGTTGTTGCTTCTCTTATATGTGTGTGGAGGTTATTTGGTGTTGCAGATTGAAAATCTTGGTTGTTCACTTCAACACTCTCTAGCTAAAAGCAAAGACTAGAGAGCATGAGTATAACACAAGAATTGGATTGAAAATAATAAGCACAACTTAGTGAACCAATTAGATGCTATCATATACAATGCTATAATGACTTCTTCAATGAAACATGCAATACAAAGCCTTCACTTCTTAGGGAAGACTATTTGCTTTGACAAATGAACAAACACAAGATTACGCGACAACTTTGAACAATAATCTTAATAGAAAATAAGTGTAGAATTTACAATACTTTACATAAAAATAAATAAATGGCTAACTTCTGCTCTTATGCTAAGAATAGTTTGCTTGCACACAAAGCAAGCATTAAAATACAAATTTGTCCCAAATATATCAACTAAAGTTAGAAATATTCAAATAGATTTTTGATAGGAACAAATATCTCTATACAAAAACCTTCTAGAAGTCCATCTAAAAATAGCTGTCTCACAATAATAGCAATGCCTAACAATAGCATGGGAGAAAAATAGTTAGTTTGGTAATTGGTTTCTCCCAATGCTTCCTTGTTTTGACCATGGCAAATCCTTTGAAGAAGCCAAAAACTCTAATGTCCTTTGATGACTCACCAAACAATCTTGATGAGTTGAATCTAACTCCATCATCAAGAACTTTTGAAATTTAGTTTAGTGCCTTGAGCCTTGCCTATGATGAAGGCCTTTTATGTGACGATCATCCATATTGAAGTGCTTTGAATGATGAGTTAAGGAAATGATAAGGTCTATCACAATGACTACTCTTGATGCTTGAATAAAGGAAAAAAGTGTTAATCTTTAGACAATTGCAATGACACTTGAAGAGTCTACTGTTGGTGGTCAACAAGATGTGAAATATGCTTTAATGGCATCCTTTTGTGTTGTGAAGGTGATATTTGGATATCTCCATTTAGAGGGTGTGCTTTTGAGTCCTTGCGCTTTTTGTTATGATTTGATGTTCACTTTGTCACATAACTGACTTTCTCTCTCTAGGTGTGCTTTCTAGCCTCTTGGTGCAACTTTTACTTATGTTTTAAAGTTCACTTTTGACATTCAACCCCTGTGGGTCATGCTTGGGCTTTTTGAGACACTTTTAGTCTTTTACTTTATATTTTCATGTTGACAACTTGACATCCAACCCTATGGGGTGTGCTTGGAAGTCTTATTGCACTTTTTCTCATGATTCCTCCTCATTGACACTTTTGACATTCAACCTCTTAGTGTTGCACCAAGGACTTTAAAGCACTTTTTGTCTATTTTGCAATTGACACTTTGACACTTAAGTGGCCAAGGGTGTGCCTAAGGGTCTTGATATGGTTTTGACATGTTTTCACTTTAAGATTTTGAGATTTGAGTGGCTAGGTGTGTGCCTGAGTGGTTAAGGTGTCACTTTTGGTCTATTTTGATATTGACTTTTGCTACATAAATTAAAAAACACCTTTTTGGTCACTTGGGTGATTTTCACATTCTAATTTGTTGTTGACATTGTTTTTCACTTAAGTGATTTCATGATCTAATTTGTTGTTGACGTTGTTTTTCACTTAAGTGATTTCATGATCTAGTTTGTTGTTGATATTGCACTTTTCCCACTCAAAGCGTCTTTTGACTAAAAGTTAACCAAAACATGACATTTTTTCTCCTTGGTGTGTGCCTAGGCATGTGGGAGACATTTTAAGTGATTTTGACCTCTATGTATGACATTTTTTCTTTTGACACTTTGTGGACCACTTGTGCACTTTTTCCTTACTTGAAATCCTGAGAAGTTCCTATCCTTCATCAAGTTGGGTCTTGAAACCTTGATGACCTTTCCTTTGCTTTAGAACAGCTTTTCCATTCCTTCATTGTGCAACATTTTCTTTTTTCCCTACTTGATTTATTGGATAACTCCTTTTGTTAGCCTTGTGTAATATCCATATTAGATTTTTTTTGAAAATATTAGCTTCAACCGTAAATGAAAAGCATAACAACTTCCTTCCCACTTTTTGACCACCCAAATCCCGAGATGAATAAGGTGAGAGCATATGGTGTCAGGATTACAACTAAACTAAAATCAACTGTTGAAAGGAAGCATCAGGCTGCAAGCTGACCAAGCTACTTATTTAGTGGGATGCATATGCAATACAGAAAGGTAAACATCTGCTTGTCTAACGGTAATTCCAATGGCACTTCCACTTTTCAGTGGGAAAAATTATACAATATTTGAAAACATTCAACAAGCTTCTTCCATTTTCTAGTGGTGAGCGATTACAGTAAGGCCACTTGTTTAGTGGCATAAGTATCAGCAATAAACAAATCTGCTCACTGGTGGTACTTCCATCTAGTATTACAATGTTGTATGCTTCTGAACAATGGCTTCCGGTGGTATGATCATATGAAGCATTACAATGTTAGTACATAGGTATTGTAAACATCAAATCAGAGGATTAACTGCCGTTATGAAGTGCTGATACAAAATGAACTGTTGCAATTCTGCACAATATTGCCAAAAATCATAAAAAGCCCACACAACTTTGAAAACACAACCATAATACGTTGAACGTATTTTGAAAAACGTTGATACAGGTCTGTTGGCACTTGTTTGCTGCTGTACTGCTGAGAAATTGGACTAAAATCATTGCTGGTAAAGCTCTGGAAACTCAACATAGATGCATACCACATACCCAGAAGCATAACACTAGTGAAGACTTTTCAAGCACCCTCAAATATACTTCAAAATTACTGCTAATCAAAATAGAATGAACTGAAATAGTAGCAACAGCTGCTACAGGTCTGAAAACAACATACTGAAGTGCTGATAAACAAGGACAGCAGAAACCAACAAGCTCAAAACTCACAAAAACCCATGAAGGTCACTCTAAAAATGGTTGGAACAATGTAGAAGACTCTGGGCGCCATCAATAAAGGAGGATTAAGCACCAAAGGTTAGGTGCTTGAGCAGCAGATTCTCACGCCCCCCTTGAAAAGGTACGGCCAGTGATCACTTTACTTGTGTTTACCTCCAATGTCAGGCCTGCACTCAACGTTTAGTGGCGACTAAAACAGCAATATAACCTCCATCAAACAAACTTATACCTGCAAAATGGGCGGCATGATATGAAGTAGATGCCCAGTAGGTAGAAGGTATGACCAACCTTGGATTAATGGTTCGTCAAAAAAAAGCTCCCTTCAATTTGCTCTTAGAAGAACTTTCAACAAAATATTCAACAAATCAATATCAAAACTCTACAATGATCTTCAAATCTGCATCCAAAATCTGAAACTCTTCTCTTCAACACAATGGTGATCTCTAAATGAAATCACTCAGCTAGCTAGGGGTTTTTTTGTCCTTGAAACCAGCAACTCGAGGAGGGTTTCCATCCTCAAGAAGTTTAGAAGAACCCAGGTTCATTCAAGCAGCATAACAATATCATTCTCAAAGCTATCTCCAAAATGAACCCTTATATAGCTTTTTTGGAGGAAATTATACAATTTAAAAATAAAATAATTCACTATTTTTCCCTTTGATTTTTTTTTTTGAAATAATAATAACATTTCATGTGCAAAGACCCCCATATGTAGGCGTCCAACTTTTAAAACACTTAATCACCTTTCCAATGAGCTATTACACTAAGTTGTCCTTATAATATTTCCCAACATTAGACAACTTAAGTGAATTATTTAAATAATAACTCAATAGCTTACCTAAGTTGCAAAAAACACTGAAACTGGAGTGAAATCAAACTTTGATCACATGGCGATGATTTTGAAGATGTAGAATGATTATTAGAGCCAACCAAGTGACTTACTAAAAATAGACTGCTTCTCCAAGAAGTTTGGAGAAGCCACCAAAAGTCGGAAATCACTTCTGAGAGTGACATATTGATCCACACTGCCTACCAAGCTCATTTCTAAGAACCAAAGTCACTACCAACCAACCAAAGCAGCCCAAGAAGTTTGGAGTTATCCTCAACACACGGAGAGCTCAGAAATTTGGCAAATGCTCACAAAACAATTCTGCTCAAAATGGGGACATTACAGTCCTCCCTCTCCGGAATTGCTTGCTCTCAAGGAGATGTAGTCTCAACCAATTGTTTAATTTTGAATTATGAGAGTAATTTCAGGATCCCAAACCAATCTTGGAGGTTTGTGAACTCTTTTGTTTGATGCACTATACTGCAACACACTTGCAAATAAAACCTCCTTCGTTATTGCTGCAAAAAGAGCAACCAATCTTTGCAAGATTTCAGTGAGCTCCTTGAAAATTTGCCCTTCTTTATCATGATTCCATTTAGCTGAAAATTTTGAGTAGTTGTACACTGATTCCATACTAAGAGACTCCAAAAGATAGTTATAATCATGCAACAATCTGCTGTCCTGAGTTATCTCTAAAGATAATCTATTACAACTTCCAACACATTCCTTTGCAATATACCCTTCGTTAACGAGACTGAAAGGATTTCCTTCCAAAAATGGATCTACAACAGCATTGGTACAAGCTGGAAACAATTTATGACAGTCATAACTCACCTGATTTTTCCCCCAATTAAAGATTGTGTTGGCTGGAGTATCCATTTGGTTCAATGGAAAACACTTACCAACATTCTTTAATAATCCTGTAACCTCAAATGACCAATTTTCTGTTCAAGTTCGAAAATAACATATAATGATCTAATTTCATCAAAATCAACAACCTGAAAGAGGAACAGCAGCTGCAAATTTGAAACTGAAACACTTACCAACATTCTTTAATGATCCTGTATCCTCAAATGACCAATCTTACTTCTGTTCAAGTCTGAGACTTTGAAAAGAATATATAATGATGTAATTTAATCAAAATCAACAACTCGAAAGAGGAACAACAGCTACAAATTTAAAACTTTCTTACCAAAATCAGGAATGAGAGCATGATATTGACCAGAACCTCTTCTGCAAAGATTGAAAAAACCTCCCAAGTAGTCACCAATTGAAATTTGCTCCATCTTATGATAAGAAATATTTGCAAACCCAACTGAAAGTTTGCCAATGAAGTCATATGATGGCTGATTGGAATGATATTAGCAGTTTTAAAACTGAAATTTTGTTTCATATTCCTCCATGGTACATTCCTACCATCATCATTAACCTCTAAAAGTCCTTGTTGATGGCCTTTTACAAACTTATTCATCAACAAAGTAGCTCCACCATCAACAAAGTAGCTTACCATGCTGATGCTGTGCTACTTTGGTCTTCATGTGGACTTTGTTTGGAGAGCGTTTGGTGATGCTTGAAGTTTCAGCACTAGAACTAATGCTCTCCCAACAACCAATCTCAAAATCATGATTGTACTCCTCTCCTTGTGGCAATTCCACAAAGTCAACCATCATGCCATGATGATTCAATTCATTATGATTCACAATAGGAAACAAACCATCATGAGAAAATTGTTCAAAACTGTCAACATGCATCACAAAAAGCGGATTATGAAACAATAACTCTACATCCATGTCAAAAGGGATTATCAGAAGATTGGAGGATATTTATGTCCTCTTTTTTTTGCCTTTCTTCCTCTTGTCTTGACTTTGTTTCTTGCACATGTTTGGACATTCTCTCCATTCTCTTGCATGTGACAACAGAGATCCACCTTTAGACACTCCTCTCGATACAATCTTTCTTCCATCATCTTGGAATTTCAACTCCATGGATTGCAAATTTAGGGTGATCTCTCTTGATCAACAAAGCCATTGAATGCCAAGAACAACATCAGTATCTCCAATGTTTACCACTTAAAAATCATCATTGACTTTGTAGTTGCCCAATAGTAGAATTAACTGTGGAATCCTCCTTGAGCAAGAAATAGTGAACCCAGAAAGAATCATTCTTTTGTAGACTTGAAAGTTGGGCCAAAGTGCGTTCACTTCCCCTTCCTTCTTCAGGTTCTTCTGGTGCTTGTTTTTCCTCACCTTCCTCCGTACTAATCTGCTGTTCTGAATTTTCTGATTTAGAACTAGCAGCTTATATGCCTCCAATTGATGATTCTTGCCTTTCTCAAAACATTTATGGCTTGGGGCCCATGGTTCCTTGCATGTAAAACATAGTTTCTTCTTCCTTAGTCCATTTTGGAGGTCTTTGTCCATCATTTTTGAAGGTAGATTCTTGGACTGATATGAATCTTTGGTAAAATGTTTCTTGTCTTTTTCATTCTGAAAAGTCTTTGATGGAAATTTACTCCTTGGAGCAGCAAGCTCCATACTCCTTGCCTTCTTGATAGCTTCTTGGAGAGTTGGTGCGTCAAAGGCTTTTATTCACCCTCTAAGTGGCTCCATTAGCCCTTCATTGAAAAGGACTAAACGTCTTTCTGGATCCGGTTTTAACTGGACCCGTATCCAGCCTGCTCCCTGGTGGATCCAGTAACATTGTTTTGTAATCAAGTATTTAGATGACATTCTTATATATTGTCACATTTGGAATTTATGTTCTCCAACAGCTGGGTAATGTTTGAGTCTTATTTTAGAAAAGTCAATTGCAAACCTATCCAAATGTTCTTTTGGTCAAGATCTATCTCTTATCTTGGTTTTGTGATAAACAAGAAAGGTATTCAAGTAGATCCTGCAAAAGTGGAAGTTCTTTTCCACTGGTCAATTCTTTCTATAATCACACAATTGAGAAGTTTTCATGGTCTTGCAAACTTCTACTGCAAGTTTTTTGAGAATTCTGATATTGCTTCACCTTTGCATTAGTTGATGAAGACCAATACATCTTTTCAGTGAGTAAACACCATGCATAAGATTTCTCCACGTTGAAGACTAAGTTGTGTTCTGCACATATTTTGACATTACTATATCTCTCACAGCCTTTTGAGCTCAAGGTGATTGGTTCCTAGTGTGCACTTGGCTCAGTTTTGAAGCAGAATCGCCATTGATTGGCCTATCATTCAAAAGAATTTTCTGCAACCAAACAACACTACTCCACCTATGATAAAGAATTGTATACCTTTGTGCAACCTCTTAAATATTGTAGACATTTTTTTCTTGGCAAGAGAGCTATTGTACACACAAATCATTTGCCCCAATTTCCCCAATCTCAAAGCAAGATTTAACAAGCAAGGCATATAATTTTATAAAGTCTCAGGTACAAAAAGGGCACTATCAACTCACTTGTTAGATGTTGTCACCACCTCATATCTTGGTTTCTGTAATATCCTGTTCAATTTAAAAAAAATATAATAAACCCTAGCTTACAATAATACTTTGCACAATTAAAAATAAATATGAAATCAACCCAGAAATTGAAGTTGAATAGTATTATTATCTAATATAAATATAATGTTTAGAGTATAACTCAAAAAGACCAAATTTCTTCTGCAGCTTCTGCTAATTTATCTCTAAGCCTGCAGCAATCTACTTCTTAATGAAATGCCTTTTGAATGCCTCCAAATCTACCTGATATCCACCTTATAATGCCATGACTTGCTGCTAAATGAAAGGATATTTTAAAACAAACTGAGATTGATCAGATTTGCACAATGGTTACCTCTTTGTGAAATCACTGTAAGGAATTGTGGGTTTTTGTCTTCCAATTCTAGTCCTATACGAGTTTTGCCCTCTGGTTAATTGAGCTGTAGTTCTATGCTTCACAAGGAGTAGAAATTAGAAAATAAATGTTTTCTCAAATGATGCCTCCTCCTTACTTGTACTCTCTTAAATAGATTTTAATTTTTTTCTCTTAGACAGATATCTTCAAATGTCCTTTGACTATTATAGTGTTACCCCAAGTTTCCGGGACGGGGATGAGGACGGCAGGGGATGAGGGACGAGTCCCCAAGTTTCCGATTTTTGAGGCCAAATTTGGGGACGGCTATATAGAATATAGGGAAAATTTAAAATATATAGGAACATTTTAAATATTCATATGAAAACATGGATAAAGCATGCATAATATACATTATAGAATCTCATAATATTCATGCTGATCATCATTGTCTAGATTTAACATCCACAAATCTGAGGTGTCCTAATAATTCCAGTTAACTCATAAGAATTAGGTTTACATTAATGTCCTTTACAACTTATAAACAGAAGTACAAGATCTGTTTGTACATGCATAATGATAATCATGGACTGTGGAAACTTATGCTTATTGTTCATAATACATTGATACAATGAATATTTCTGCAAAAGAAATTTTGGTCTGGACATCCTAAACAAATGACAATTTTACTGCTTGGGATCATCAAACATACAACAGAAAGTAGAGGAGGCCTAGAAACTTTGGCAGTGGCAACCTTCAAGACAAGAAAATTAAAATTCCAATAAAAGAGGAATATGTTTTTCCCATCCGTTGCTGTATGATACATAACATACTCTATCATAGAACCTGGAAGAAACAAATGATTAAGTTTTTGATAAAAAAAATTCAGTAAAATTCAAGTTATCAGTTATACATCTTAATTGCCATAATCTCTAGCCTAACTAATTGCATACTGAAAACATACACTTTTCCCCATGTATAAATAGCTTAATGCCCTATTTCAACAACAATCAATGACTGTGGTAGATTATAGTTCATCTGGTTGGTACAATCAATACATCATAATGATTAGATCAGCATAAGCATTAAATACTGTTTTCTGCTTTCTGTAGAAAGTTTTTGTGAGATACAAACAATAAATCATTATTATGATTACAAGAATGAAATAAGATAAATAGCTCGTGGTATTACATCAAGCTCCCACATCATTGTAAAAACTGAATTCTAATAATTTTGAATTAACAACCTCAGACGGAATCAGTTACAATCTCAGTAGTAACTTTAAAAACATGTTGAAATGTAGGGGATGGCTGGCCGTCCCCGAGACGGTCGGGGGATGTCTAGGCGTCCCTTGGCCGTCCCTGGGATGGTCAGTCGTCCCCATTTTTCCACCCACCCGTCCCCCCGTTTCCGATCTGTTTCTTGGTAATTTGCAAAAAAAGGGGACGTCAGGGGACTGTCTCCAGCCGTTCCCTTGTCCCCGGGACATCTCGAGGACAAGGACGGCTCATTTCAAACAGGGGACGCGTCCCCGGGTTTCCTTGCTATTATTATTATTAAAAATGAACTTTAATTATAATTTCATTTGATAGTATTGTATAATTCTTCCTTAAGGCTGGTAATCACACTATCCTAGAGAATACGCCTATGCCATGTTTATATCATATACTTCTACACCCAATCATGCTCTTAGGCTATAGTCATGGCCGTTATTAATAGTGGCCTGTATGTTTTTTTTGTGTTGTCAAGGTTTAAATTGGAAAGGGGACATTAGAATCCACCCTTCCCAAGATTGCTTGTTCTCAAGCAAACAATCACAAACTAGGAAGTTACTGGAGTTATCAAGATCCCAAATCCATCTTGGAGATTTGTAATTCCTAATCCTTGATCCTCTTTGTGATGTAATTAGCTTCTGCTGTGCTACTCTGATATAATTAGAAATTGGGAATTTTGCATTAGGTGATGCTTCTCCAATTGTCTCAATTATGCCCAACTCTGTACTATAGTGATGTCTTTGAAGAGTTGTTGTTACTATACTTGTCTCAACCTGTTTGCCAAGATAGTCTTTCAATGCCATAACAAGGTTGATGCCATTTGTATGCAATACCATACATCCAAACCCTGTTCTACTTCCTCAAAATACCCTTGAGCTGCTTGTACTGCCTTAGCCAAAATGTTTATGGATGCCCCACCATTTTGGAGAGCAGTATGTGTGTTTCTTCCAATCCAGACAATTAATTGATGTACACTCTGTTTACCCAGCCACAAGAGGGAAACCCACTGCAATTGTACACATGTATCCTCTTTCAAAGAAAAGAGTTGCAGCCTTTGCAATTGATGCCCGCTTGCTAATGACTTGTGTAATACTTGTGGAGAAGATTAATGTTTCCCAGCATGTGTCATTTCTTTCAACATTCCTCAATCTGTAATCAGTGAGAACATTCAAATGAGGCCTTTCCCTGAAAGTATCTTTGAAGTAGCACTCTCTTGGGTTATTTTCCTTTGATTGCTGGTCATCCACAGCTCTATGAGGTCTGATTGTGTTCTTGTTGGATAGAAAAATCCTCATAGCTTGCATCATATGCAAAATCTTAGGAATGTTACTATCTCCTTCTAGCATTGGTATATCCATGGACTCTCTGCCCTCTCTATCAGCACAAACATGATAAATAGATGTCTGTCTACAAAAAGAATTATGCTGCTGTTCAAAATCAGTAGTAGGAGCAAGATGAAATTGTGCCTTTATTTTACCTGTTGGCCCACGTTTGCTGTTGTGTCAAAAGATCGATCTATCAATGCCAGATACAAACGGTAGAGACATGGATCGCAAGGGAGGCAGTTAGTCCCTTGTCACGAATCCCGAAGGGAGTGTTGACCATCTACCAACAATCTACCCCTTAGTGTTACCCGAGGGGATTCGAACCCGTGACCCAACGCTCTAATACCAATTGTTGGCCCACATTTGCCGTTGTGTCAAAAGATCGATCTATCAATGCCCGATACAAATGGTAGAGACATGGATTGCACGGGAGGCGGTTAGTCCCTTGTCACGAATCTCGAGGCGAGCACTGACCATCTGCCAACATTACCAAGTATCTTGGAGTACCCAACTTCTCTTGGTGTCTCAATGCATATCATTTCAGCCTCATGACATTGGTTGATTGTGATCATATCAGTATGTAGTGTAGCTGCCGTTTGATTTTGATTGGCCCAAACAGCCTTTTAGCTGAATTTTGGATCAGCTATTGGTTGACTCTCTTGTGCAAGAACCAATATGATGCTTTCTGCCAATGCTTGCCCTCCTCCCCATTTATCCAAAATTTAAACGTCGGAGCATTATAGTTCTACACTGTGAATGGTATTGGCTGCCTTGGAATAGTGGTGAAGATAAATTCCTTATCTCCATTTCCAATGATAACAAAAGTATCTTCATTCTGTAATAGATTCCTTTCATAGATAGGTGGCGGGAGTATGCTCTTATTATAATCTCATAAACTAATTGCCATTTGTTACATGAACTTATATGAACAAGTGTGAGTTTTGTGGGATGATGTTAGCTTTGAGCAAAGGTTCCATCCAATGAACACCGTAATAAGAAAATGGGAAATTCTGTACTATTTCCATTTCCCATAGTAGCAAGGGAGCCTTCACAAGTTACTCCTTGCTTACAAAAATCCATTCTCATGCAGCATTCTCTATCAAGTGGTTGTCTTAGAGGTATGTATGTTATGAAAATATATGCTCTGCTCAATCCAAGTACTATAAAATTTATGCTTATTCATATATCTGGCATTATGATTGTCTTTCAGCTAATATTGGGAAACGCCATATGTATTCTCCTTGGTAGATTGGCCTCGAAAAAGAACAAGAAAATTTGGCATGATCAAATTGAATGACATCATACGTTGGCATGATCTTTTACTCTCATTAGATATTCACCAAAGATCTTGGGCAACGAATACAAACTCTTGATTGTCATTGCTGACTTCCAAGATGATAGCAGAGTATTGCATCTTCTGCCATGATGAATTGCAGGATTGCCCTAAATACCAAGATCCCACTCCTTTTTGCATAGCCAATTTTGTATTTGAGTAAAAGGATCCAAATATCCTTTATTGCAAGTCGTATCTTTCGCTTTTTTCCTATGCTTAGAGAATTTTCCATGATACCATAAATATTGAAAGGACATAATGTAAAATAATTCTATGCTATTATCGTCTCTTTCAGGTTTTGGATTGTTCTCATAGGAATGATTGGAGCGCTTACATTTCTTTTCCTTGATAATGTTAAGCAAACTAACCTTTGTTGGTCCTAGGTAAAAGGATCAATCACTCTAACTTGCAAACCTGAGACTAATTGCTTTGTCATTGCCTTTTGAGGTTCCCATGTAGGATGTAGGAGTACACCTAGTTGCTGTCTAAACTCTTGCTTTTCATTACCCATGTGAGCAAGCTTTTCCTTAAATTCCTACAAATGTTGTTTTACTCAAGCAGCTATTAACTTAGCACCCTTTGCCCTTCTTTGTCATTCCTCACATAATTTGAGGTTTCATGTTACATTTTTTGTGTATGCGTGAAATGAGGTAGGCTTTCTGCTTTTTTTCATTTGAAAGGATTTGTAGTGATATGGCAATACTTGGGATCCAAATCTGTAGTGTGAAGATTAGTGGAGCCAAATTCCACATCCTCCACAGTTTTATGCTCCTCCACACTGCTATCTTGTAAATGTCTTTGGTGTGTATATCACTGGTTCCGAGG
Source organism: Sequoia sempervirens (assembly GCA_007258455.2). Lineage (NCBI taxonomy): Eukaryota > Viridiplantae > Streptophyta > Pinopsida > Cupressales > Cupressaceae > Sequoia > Sequoia sempervirens. Next base: position 38,401 of record VDFB02320125.1, read on the forward strand.
TCTGCTTGTTCTCTTCATCTGATTTTTTGAGTCCTTTTCATGATGAATTTTACTCCATGGTAGTAACAAATCTAGAACTGTATTCTCTTGATGACTCTTGGCTGAGACTTATCTTCTTCTCTACAAATGAAAGTGGGTTGTAGAGGTCTATTAGCAGACCCAACAAGTGTTCTCTGTTTGCGATTCTTCTAATTTTTGTTGTTGGCTCTTGAAGTGTTTGCTCCACTATTTTGATTTTTGGAAGCATTCATATTATTCTGCATCATATGGAGCATTTGACCCAACATTTTTATCATTGTATTTATCTTTTTTCCTTTATCAGCATCCATCTTTAATTTATAATTCCTAGTGAAAACAATTCTTAGATTTGTTGGCAACTCTTCTCAACAATTCATATATCCTCCACTATTTGGAAATGATACTACTTCTTGGAAATCTAGAGTTTGACAACAAGCTGCTGGTATTGTTTTGATTGATTGATGAATTTTTTTGAATGAATTTTGACATTGCTATTGTAAAACTGATATGATGATGAACAACTCAAAAAATCTCTTGCAAAGTCAATATGTTTCTTGTTTTACTGCAGATATCTATTTGGAAACACTGTGAATTTTGATAAAAATTGTTGAACTTTAAATGAGGATTATCACCATTGATTACTGAATGCCAATGAAGACTGATTGAAAATATGTTGAATTTGCTCATAAAACCGTCAGCAAATGACAAAGGCCGCTATTGTTATGATGAAAACTCTTGTTGTAGGTCACTATAATCCTGCAAGATTGATGTTTTAACCCGAAGCAAATCTAACCCGCATAAATTTGCAAGTTTGAAACGATGAAAGAAGAATGGGATGATTGATGTATAGTTAATATTTATGCATGCTAAGCAAGCTATTTCCAGCCCTTTTGGTTACCTATATATAATTTTTGTTTTTTGCCTTTGATCTGTTATTAAAATTTTGATCTCCTTTCAAGAAAGCAAGCTATGGAGTGTGTAGATGTAGTAGAAGCAAGAGGGATTGGATTGGATGTCATCGATAAAGATGATGTCGACATGAGGTAGAGGAAGAGTCATTGCCAATTAGTAGCAATGTGGAGCCACATGTGCAACCTTCTAGGCCAAGCAAGGAGTTGAAGTCTAGTGTGAGGACTTGACCCTCTGGCCAATTTTTCACTAGAACAGGGAAGGGGAAATTTTAAAATCTTCTAACTTGTAACTTGTATGGATTTGCAATATATGGTTATGATTTTCAAAGACAACCATCATAAATTCATAATAGTAGCAACTAGCTGTTGTATTTGCATGAGTATTTGCATGATGATACAATTCTGTAGTCTATTTTTATTCAAATCTAATAGAAAACACTTCTCCGACATTTTATAGGTTCATTTGGTAAGTTTTGAAACTGTATTTTGCATAAAATTTGTGTTTTTAAAGAAATCCTTTTTAAAGTTGTTGAGTTATTGCTAAGTCTAAATTTTATGGTCTGCTAAGTCTGAGTATGCAAACTATGTTGTATGGCATGCAAGAGTTTCCGAAAATTGCTGTTTATTGTGTTCCTATCTAGCTAATATAATGGAGAAGGGTATAAATCAAATTCCAGTTCATTTAAGGGCATTGTCAAACTAAGGTATAAAAGGTTCCTTTAGGTCTGCTACAATTTGCTCATATCTTCCGACCATATCACTTCATCACTGGTGCAAGGTCCCACTCCTTTAGTTGCTTTTTTTTCGATGGGAAAGTTTTTTTTGTGCCCCCTTTCATTTTTGCAACCCACATGCTCATCCAAAACTTCTTACTATTTTTCCTTAAGCATTCATATTCCTTTGTATTATTTAATTTATTTTTGACTAAATTCTTCTTGTCTCTATTTCTAGTGAAAAGTGACTCGGCTTTTGAGATACATTTATTTACTTTTTTTGTTTTGGTGCTTTTTTAATTCTATGCTGCTTCTCTTCATGGGCTACCTAACTTTCAGGTGTCTTTCCATTATCCATTGTTAGAAGATTGTTGCTGGAGTAATTTGTTCTTTGCCTTGACAATTGATGGTGAAATATCCCAACTAGGATATCTACTAATTTTCTGATTTTTGAAACACAATTTTATGCCCTAATTTCTGCACTTCAAAAATTCTGCTAAAAAACCCTAACTGCTGATGTAAAACTTCTGATTTCTAACATGCAATAACAGCAACATATATCTTTCCAATT
>VDFB02320126.1:0-30801 GCA_007258455.2 Sequoia sempervirens
TGATTTCACAATCAACCAAAGCACCATTGCGGGATGGCAGGGAATGACTCAGATCAAAGGACAGTTGATGAATAGTCACGAAAATTTGATCCACAGATGGGACACGTGCCACCCACCTGTGATATTTCCATCCTACAATTCTCGATCATGGGATGGTGGGCAACCCTTGATCTTGAAGAAATTTTGATCAATGACAATGTGAATTTCATCCTTCTGAAAAATAAAAAATTCATTAAAGGGAAAGGGAATATTACTAGGCGGATGAAAAATTTCCTCAGGCCCCACCTTGTACAGTCCACGTGGCAGCCACCCGTGATTTCGCAATCAACCAAAGCACCATTGTAGGATGGCGGGGAATGACTCAGATCAAAGGATAGTTGATGAACAGTCGCACAAATTTGATCTACAGATGGGACACGTGTCGCCTGCCCACAATATCGCTATCCTACAATTCTCGATCACAGGATGGGGGGCAACCATTGATCTTGAAGGCATTTTGATGAATGGCAACACAAATTTCATCCTTTTGAAAAATAAAACATTCATTAAAAGGAAAGGGGACATTACTAGGCGGATGGAAAACAACGACATAAGTTTTTTTTAAACCATTTAGCACAGGGCCAACCAGGACTTAGGAAAATAAAACCCGTGGAGGAAATAAAATATTAAGACCAAAGGGACCAGGCCTAGACAGAATGATGGGGCATAAGATGTTTTTAAAACCCTTCAAAAAAAGTAACAGAGAAATAGATCCCGACCAATGCATTAGGTAAACACAAGGGTTTAAGATGAAGACAAAACTAAAACCCCAGCCCTAAGATATTTTTCAACACCATGAAAGACCAGTGACATAAGGAAAGGCATGAGTGAAACATTAGGAACAAAATTTGAAGTTCCATCAGTACAAGCATTGTATAATTTTATATTAATATTTTGTCGTATTACAAATATAAAAGGTGAACACAATAAATAACATGTATTTTCCCATTAAATGTGAAGAATTTTCAAAAAGTTTTAGTGTTCAACTATTGATCCATTTTTGTTCAATATAAGTTGTATTTTAAATAATTATGTGTTGTTTTTATAACAACAAATATATTTTTTGTGTTCAACTATTAGTCCATATGTGTTGTTTATATAAAATAGAACATAGAGAACAAAACTTTGAAGTTACATCACTACCCATAACCCTAAACCCTAAACCATTAACCCTTAACCCTTAAACCCCAAACCCTTAAACCCTCTACTCTCTCTCTCTCTCTCAAGTCTCTCCCTCCTACTCCCGCTCCCTCTCTCAGGTCTCTCTCTCAAGTCTCTCCCTCCTACCCCTTCTCCCTCTCTTAGGTCTCTCTCTCACTCCTCCACTCCTCATCTCTATCCTCCGCCGCCAACCTTAAGCCCTTAAACCATCTACCTTCACCCGTAGCCCTCCTTGTGTCTCTCTCCTCCTCTCTCTCTCTCAAGTATCTTCCAATCTGCCCTCTCCTCTCTTAGGTATCTCTCTGCTCACTCCACTCCTTTGTCTCCATCCCTCCGCATAACCTTAAACCCTTAAACCATCTACCCTCTACCCTTAGCCCTCCCTCCCTCTATCTCTCTCCCACTCCCTCCCTCTCTCTCTCTCTAAAGTATCTTCAATATCCTACCCCCTCTCCCTCTCTTAGGTATCTCTCTCACTCACTCACTCCCTCTATCTCTATCCCTCCACCTTAACCTTAAGCCCTTAGCCCTCCCTCCCTCTGTCTCTCTCCACTCCCTCACTCTCTCTCTCTCTCCATTATCTTCAATATCCTACCTCTCCTCTCTTGGGTCTCTCTCACTCCTCCCCTCCCTCTATCTCTATCCTCCACACTTAGCTTAGCAAACCCTTAGAGCCATCTACCCTCTACCCTTAGCCCTCCCTCCCTCTGTCTCTCTCCCCTCCCTCCCCCTCTCTCTCTCTCAAGTATCTTCAATAATCTAACCCCTCTCCCTCTTTGGGTCTCTCTCCTCCTCACTCCCTCCTATCTCTATCCTCAACCTTAACCTTAAACCCTTAAAACCATCTACCCTCTGCCATGCTTCCTCCCTCCTCATCTCTCTCCCTCCTCCTCTCTCTCTCTCTCTCAAGTATCTTCAATATCCTACCCCCTCTCCCTCTCTTAGGTCTCTCTCTCACTCACTCACTCCCTCTATCTTCATCCCCTCCACCCTTAACCTTAAGCCCTTAAACCATCTACCCTCCCTCCCTCTATCTCTCTCCCACTCCCTCCCTCTCTCTCTCAAGTATCTTCAATATCCTACTCCCTCTCCCTCTCCCTCTCTTAGGTCTCTCTCTCACTCACTCACTCCCTCTATATCTATCCCCTCCACCCTCAACCATAAACCCTAGTTAAACCTTCTATCCTCTACCCTCAACACTCTTCCTCTCCCCCTTCTCTCTCTCTCTCAAGTATCTTCAATATCCTACCCCCTCTCCCTCCCTTAGGTCTCTCTTTAGTTACTCACTCACTCCCTCTATCTCTCTCCCCTTAACCCTAAACCCTTAACCCTTAATAAACCCTCTACCCTCTACCCCTAATCCTCCCTTCCTATATCTCTCTCCCACTCCCTCCCCTCTCTCTCTCAAGTCTTTTCCTCCTACCTCCTCAACCATAAACCCTTAAACCTTCTATCCTCTACCCTCAACACTCTTCCCCTCCCCCTTTCTCTCTCTCTCTCAAGTATCTTTCAATATCCTACCCCCTCTCCCTCTCTTAGTCTCTCTCTCACTCACTCACTCCCTCTATCTCTCTCCCCTTAACCCTTAATAAAACCTCTACCCTCTACCCTTAGCTATCCCTCCCTATATCTCTATCTATTCATCCTTAGCTCTTTATCTCTCTACCCCTCTCTATCTCTTTGTCTCCCTTTCTATTTGTATGTTTGTCATTATCTCCCTCTCTCTCTATATTTTCTTCCCTATATTTATCTTTGTCTCCTTAAGTGTGCAATGGGTACATTGAAGAGGTCTTCAAGGAGAACTATTGTATCTTTAATCAAATGGCATGCTACCTTGAGCATAACTCCCCAAGGACACATGCCATCCTTGGATTGTTGACATGAAACAACCAATCAAAATTTAGTTTCTCTCTCTCATATTAATATATATTACTATTATATTAAATATATATATAAATTATATGTTTTATTATATAAAAATATACTTATTATTAATTATTAATTATAATAATTTTATATGTATTTAATAATTTTGTTAAATAATATAATATCTAATTATAATAAGTTGAATAATTATATTATTTATTATGTAAAATATAGCTAATATATACTTAACTATATTATAGAATATTAAAACCTAGCTAAATAGCACCAAAATTTTGAACTTAATTAACATACTCTAAAAGCTAGCGAAACCGGGTTGTAGCTCGTCAAATTGGACAAGTGAAAGGTCAATGCCAATGCCAAGGAAGAGTTTGGAGTAGTGAAAACAAGGTCAATGCCAATGTCGAGGAAGAATTTGGAGGAGTGAAAACAAGGTCAATACCAATGCCGAGGAAGAGTTTGGAGTTAAAACAAGGTCAATACCAGCACTGACGAAGAGTTTGGAGGAGTGAAAACAAGGTCAATATCAGCGTCGAGGAAGAGTTTGGAGGAGTGAAAACAAGTTCAATACCAGCGCCAAGGATGAGGTTGAGGGAACTCATGGAAAATTGACGACCAAGGGGCAATGAGTACTATAAGTTTGGCACCCCCATTCTCTTTAACCTTCAATTTTCATGCCTAGTTTCCAAGGATCTTCCCATACATTGGCACCCCCATTCTCATAAAATGGTATAAGATAAGATAGAAAAAATAAAATATTTTATATAGAACATATCCACCTACAATCCCATTCAAACATTTTAATTAATTCCTTGAATTAAACCTAAAACAAGAATCGTACACACCACAATAGTGAGATGAATGAAACAACCCTTGATCATTTTATTCAAAATTCAGATATGCTTGTACAATGGAGAGACATGAGTTTGAATTAATCATATCAATTCAAATGCCAATACTTTCGCAAAACATCAAATCCCCATGAATTCAAAACCTACTACAAAATGACTCAAAACCTAAATTGTATTTTCCCTAAAACTATCAGACTTTACAATTTTCTCTGCAACTTCATCTAGACTCGACCAAAAATATCTAACTTGCTAACCCGTACTTCTGGCCTTGAAATCATTCTTATTGAAAAAGGAGGAGCAAACAAGCATTGGTCTAGAAAACACACATGTCACCAGCCAATTGGACCGCCTTGTACTCTTCATCAGTTGGCCAATCAAAATTGATCACCTCATTCACCTTTACACTATAAGGTTTGTACTTAACTGCCACCTGATTTGCTTCTCTTTCAAAAGACTTTAAGAATGAGCTGGTGCTAATGATTTTGTCCATATAGCTCACCAACAAATCATAATCTGAGTTACCCTTTTTTCCAGGGTTTTGTAGTCCAAACATGATATAAAGTGCCTCTTACACTTTTTGTGATTATTATAGCTTGTGTAAGAGGCTCCATGGATACTGTTGTAATTGTAGGATGCATAAATAGGGTGTAGGATGAGAAATAAAGAAGGCATATATATCTGATGTCCTCAATAGTTTTGTGAAGAAAAGCATGTGAAATGAGAGGTTCAAGCCTAGGTTTCAACAAAACATGTATGGGAGATCTGATTTTATGAATTTTTATCCATGTGCAGACCTAATGGGTTATTTTTGAACACTGAATATAAATGATATACATACACACACACACACATATATGTATGTATGTATATGTATTTTTAAATGTAAATGTAAATGGAATTACTAGATGCTTTCCTAGAACAATAAATGCAACATATCATTAAAGAAATCTATATCTATGTATATAAATGTGTATTTCTAAATGCAAGTGTAAATGCAAAGAGCATATGGTTTTATAGTGTTATAGATACAACATATCCATAAATTAATGTAATTAAAATTCTAAAGTCTTCAACATACATAATATGAAATCGATCAAACTATTAAACTACATGAGAAATAAATGAAAACAGTAATGCATATGTATGCTTATTTGTAAATGTAGGTATCAAATAAATAAGAATAATGCAAATTATAAAAGAATACAAGGAAAGGCCTCCTCCCTTTTTGGTAGTGATAACCTCCTCCACACACAACCCTTAAAAATTATGAATAGAGGAATATAATCTTTGAAGAACTCAAAGTTGATTCTCTCCTACCTGATGCAATTAGTCATTTTATCCTTACAAATATTTATAGTGATTACTAGAGGCACATAGACCAATTCTTCATAATAGAAGAATTTGATCATACTTTTCCAATGATGGAATTATGAGAAAACCTTAGGTTAAATGAATAATTCCTAGCTAATTTCTTTAAATAATGTCCAACTATATAAGAGAAGACCACTGCTATGTGTACTTGGATACTTGGAGAAAGGCTAGTTTTTGGGCTCTTACATCAATCATCCTACCTTAAAACATACCAAAAATATCCTAGCAATTAGACATAGGGAAATTTAATATGACTTAAAAAAGAATTATTGCCAAAGCATAAACTTATGATGACTTAACTAGGCCTAGTACACACTCCCTCCTCGTTAACCACTTAGACATATAGAAATTAAATGTAAATTTTCTACTATTTTTAGTCATGTAGGTGTCCAATAAACCACTTGGTGATGTTTCCCTTCAAGTTTATATACTTGAATGAAGAGAAAAAGTCCTTTGATTACAATTAGAGAATACATTTGAGGCCTTGGTTGTGTAATTGGTGGACCATAGTCACATTTAACACTTGTTACAAAGTTTGGGAGTCAAAATGTTAAGTAGATTTGATTTCTGATGGACACATTTGGACAGTAGTAACAATAGCTTGCAATCTATCAAGACTTGATTACCTTATAACCTATGAAATTCTAGCAATGAAATGATAGATTAATCATAATGTCACCTTGGGATCACATCACCATGAAAGAACTTCATCCAACGTCATACGTTTTTTGGGTTAATTTTGATAATGTTTTTAATATTCTTGTTGCAGTCGACTGATCGGGGAAAGGCACCAGCAATAGAGGAGAGCATCCATAGTGAGGTGCAGTCAATATTTTGTGATGATGACATCACTTATTCAACAAACCATTTCGATACTATAAAGAAGCTCCAAAAAAAATGCAATGAAGAAATGGCTAAGTTGATGTTCATAGTGCCTCAAACAGATGAGATAAGATAGAGGGTTAAAGTATTGACTGAGAGATTAAAAAAATTGCAAGTAAGCTGTCATGAGGTCTTTAATTATAACATAAGTTCATTCATGGTTTTATATTTTGTACTCTTTTATGTCATGAACTAAAATATGTGTTGTTTTTACAGGGTTATTTGCCTCCTCATGATGCTCCTGGGCATGATCAGGGTACTACAAGTGCTTCCCGAGGAGTAAGGGTTGGTACAAGTGTCCATCCTAATCTTCCTATGCATACATCACATCATCTGACCCCATCATCCGTGCCTATATTGTTGTCTAAAATGTTGGCAACACATACCATGCAAGCATTTGTTAATGCATCCTCTGGCAGCAAACACATACTAGAACATGCGTCAGGACATGTACCTGGGGATGTAGAGGCCGCTAGTACTGGTGATGTTTTAGCAGCATTTCCTAGATCTCCCTGTATTACTAGTATGGGAACATTGCCAATCACACTTGTGGCGACCAAGGATTTTGTTCCCATAAAGATGGACAAGGTAATGATTTAATTATTATTCTATATAATCCAATTGAAATTTACTTATTGATCGCTCTTTTTAGACTATTGATCCCATGATCATTTTGTAGGAAATGATGTTTTTTATAAACATCTAAGTGATATTACATTGGAGCTCTTCGGGCCCACCATACATACATGGTGGAATGCCCAAAGTGAAGATTTAAAAGATGAGCTCATTAACTGTTTAGTTGTGCTATTTGGTGATAAAACATTCAACCAATCCAAGGTCCTTAAGAAAGCTAGTACCTATCTAAAGTATGTGAGGGACCAATAGAGGTCACATTTAGAGAACAAAAAGTACAAGTGCCCCCCCATGATTGTGGAGAGGGAGTGGAAGGACCTGGTGTTCAATGGAAAGGAGAAGGCTGAAAAGAAAAAAGGAAAGACACCACCGGGCCAAGGAAGGTATGTTTTAGGCTTTTAACCATAGCAACAAGGCAATGAACTGTTTGATAAAATGCTTTGGTAGACATGTATGAAAAATGTAGTAGCATAGACAAGGTAGTGAACTGCTTGAAAAAAATGTCTCAAAGAACTGTAGTCTTTGCATTGTGATGGAATGCCATGATGAATGCCATGACAAGCAAGTTGCTATGGATTGTCATGGCATTCCATCACCATGAGATTGCATTTCTATTAGGCATTTTTTCAAATAATTCACTACCTTGACTATGTTATTGCTTACTATTATGCTTTGGTAGATTTTTTCCAAGCATCCATAGCTTGTTCGAAAGCACCTATTTTAGGTTTTTACTTTTTAGCCATAACATGAAGGTGTTGAACTGTTTGATAAAATGCTTTGGTAGACATGTATATATGAAAAATGTGGTAGCATAGAAAAGGTAGTGAACTATTTGAAAAAATGCTTCAAAAAAATGTGGTCTCATGGTGATGGAATTCTATAACGAATGCCATGACAAGAGAAAATTGCTATGGATTGTCATGGTATTCCATCACCATGAGACCATTTCTTTCAAGCATTTTTTGAAACAATTCACCTTTTCTATGCTATTGCTTACTATTATGCTTTGATATATTTTTTCCAAGCATCCATAGCTTGTTTGAAAGCACCTGTTTTAGGCTTTTAGCCATAGCAGCAAGGCAATGAACTATTTGATAAAATGCTTTGGTAGACATGTACAAAAAATGCAGTAGCATAGACAAGGCAGTGAGCTGCTTGAAAAAAATGTCTCAAAGAAATTTAGTCTCTGCATGGTGATGGAATTCCATGATGAATGCCATGACAAGAAAATTGCTATGGATTGTCATGGCATTCCATCACCGTGAGACTACATTTCTTTTAGGCATTTTTTCAAACAATTCACTGCCTTGTCTATGTTATTGCTTACTACTATGCTTTGGTAGATTTTTTCCAAGCATCCATAGCTTGTTCAAAAGCACCTATTTTAGGTTTTTACTTTTTATCCATAGCATGAAGGCGTTGAAATATTTGATAAAATTCTTTGGTAGACATGTATATATGAAAAATTTAGTAGCATAGAAAAGGTAGTAAACTATTTGAAAAAATGATTCAAAAAAATGCGGTCTCATGGTGATGGAATGCCATAACGAATGCCATGACAAGAAAATTGTTATGGATTGTCATGGCATTCCATCACCATGATGAGACCACATTTATTTGAGGCATTTTTTGAAACAACTCACTACCTTGTCTATGCTATTGCTTACTATTATGCTTTGATAAATTTTTTCCAAGCATCCATAGCTTGTTTGAAAGCACCTATTTTATGCTTTTAGCCATAGCAGCAAGGCAGTGAACTGTTTGATAAAATGCTTTGGTAGACATGTATGAAAAATGTGGAAGCATAGACAACTGTCACCATCTAATATTTATGCACTTGTAGTATGTTTTGTGAAATGTAATCAGTGATAGGAATATAACCAACAAAAATCTATTTTCTATAATTCATGGATTGAACTATGTATTTTATTTGCTCTCAAAGTCTGTATGCTATGGAAATGCCATTATTTTTTTTAAAAAAAGTAGTATGCTATGTGTGATACTATCAACAATATAATTATGTACTGATTACTCTTTCTTTTTACATAATCTAACATATTTCAAACTTTTCATAGGCTGCTCGACACATCGAAGGCAACAAAGGAAAGACTAGGAAAGCACGGGCAACACAAACTTGGCTATGGTGGTTATATGAAATCAGCCACATGAATTGTAAGTATCAATAAATGAAATATTGCATCCAAATTATAATAAATTGAAAACAATTTTGGTTTTATCACTCCATAGAAGCAAAATTCATGATCTAATGCAAAAATATAGGGCTCTAAATTCAATAGAGTTCCCACATAAGAGGACCTAAAGATTTCCTTCTTGCAAGGCTATGGAGTCATGACTGAATGCCTAAGAGTCTTGACTTGGAAAACACAATCTTCCATTGCATCCGACACATAGGTAAATAAACTCAATAAAGTTTATTTAAAATTGAATACTTGTGCAATCTATTCAATATTAATTTCCACCATAAAGTAATTACATGCCTATTTGTTTTAAACATTTAAGCAATGATAATACTACACATGACACTGGAATGCAGCCTAGTGAGGGTGGAGCACAACATGTAGATGAAGGTCATGGTGTGCATCCCAGTACTTTAGAGCATGTAGAGCATGATCAATATGTTGAGCATGATTAGGCTAGAGAAGATGAGGAATATGATGTGGCCCCATTAGGTAAAGAGGACCACTCTAAAGTTCTTTTAAACTTATTTACAATTAGTGTATTCATTAATGTAACCTTTCGTGTTTCAACTTTAGAGCATGTAGAGTGTGATCAACGTGTTGAGCATGATCAGGCTAGAGAAGATCAGGAACATGATGTGGCCCCATCAGGTAAAGAGGACCACCCTCATGTTCTCTTAAACATATTTAATTTCAATTGGTGTATTAATTAATGTAACCTTTCGTGTTTCAACTACAGATCAGGATTTAGAGGGTGTTCAACATGTTGAACATGAGTCTATAACAAAAGTTCAGGAACATGATGTGGACCCATCAGGTAAAGAGAACCACTCTAATGTTCTTTTAATTAATGAAATACTTGTAACAATAATAATAAAACATATCAGTTTAACATTTCTTTCTTATTGTAGCGAGATCCCCCCTTGCGGCAGCATCCACATCATGAAGCGGCGACTAGGCATACATTAAGATCACAAGCGAGTGGGCAGAAAAACTAAAGGGGGGACAGATATTGATTTAGAAAATGATACTTCACTTAAGCTTTATGTAGCTTTATAAAAGAAACAAAAAAAAAGTGATTGTAATCATATCATGACAACCATATTTTTGATAATATGTAAAAACTGAAAGAATGAATATTATATGTTAATGAATGAATGTGAATATGTTAATTAATGAATGTTATATGTTAATCAATGAATGTTATATGTTATTAATGGATGAATGAATGATTGATGTTATATGATTGGCTATAGTGAATTGAGAGTGATGTGAGGGGGGGCGAGAGGGGCCAAATGAGCTTCCACTATCACGTGGTTGGCCCTGTTAACTAGTAGAGAATATTAAACTATTCTTGGAACAAAGAGAAGCTCAATAAGGTAATGCATTTTTCAATATAAGAAATGCATCGTTTGAAGCATCAAACCAATATGCAGTCTGTATCTATGATCAGTAGTCAGTCTCTGCAATGGTACATTTCCTTGAATATTTTTTTTAAAAATTTTTTGATACTTCATCGCAATTTCGATGAAACTCACCGATGAATCAATGAAAAGGTTCGTCGAAGTGTTGTATAGCTGCAACAAAAGTTTCTTCATAACTCCTTAACCATTTTGTCACACTTTCGACCAACATTTGGTGTTTTTTCGATGCTACTCTTCCTATTTTCATCGTAATTTCGACGAACATTTGGTGTTGATTCGATGCTACTACTTTCCTATTTCGTTGCACATTCGAGGAACTTTTGGTGTCGTTTCGATGCTACTCCTTGTTGAGTTCATGGAAATTGCAATGAACGTTTGGTGTTGTTTCGACACTACTCCTTGCCCATTTTGTCGAATTGTCGAGGAACTTCTGGTGTAATTCGTTGGTGGATACACGAGGTGTTCATCGATATTTCAATGAAAGTCTGAGCCATTTCACGATGCCGACGACCGACGATTCTTTGCCATTATTTCAATGTTTTATTCATTGTCAGTATTGTGATGAAAAATAGTGACAAAAGTTTTTTCGCCATTTCATCGATTGTCTGACAAAGAGTTGTCGAGAGACTGACAAATGGATGTTAGAATATGGTCTCAAATTCAGTAGCAAAACAACGTAGCTAATGCCTCACAATACCCCCATAACAGTGTGAACATCCCTCGAGATCTACATAACAGTACATCTTCACAATCCAATATTGATGGTCAAAACACATCACCACCCAGGGATGAGAACATGGTCAATCAACCTGAACATACATTTGGGTATGTGCAGGATCATCATGGAAAAAATAGGCCCTTAAGTGGCAAAAAAATCAGACTTAGGCAACTTGACATAAAAATTTGAATAAGTTATCTGTATTATTTCAAAAATTCTGTAAAAATAGAATCTGTAGCAAATTGAATATAGTTTCTAAACTACAAGGTCTTTTAAAAAAAAAAAAATCTATTTGATGAAAATTTGAAATTTCAATGCAGTAGTACTTAAATTTCAGGGAAAAAATAAGTAGGTGTCTCTTTGACCACCCTAACCAAAATAAAATGATAAATTTTTTATAAGATTTTAGATATAAGTAGAGGAATCATGTCCGGATGTGATGCATATTTTTTTGTAATTTTTTTCCAAGCAAATAATTAATTATGAATTTTTTATTACAAATTTTAAAAAATATAAAAACTCGTATGTCTGACCACTTTAACTTGGTCAAAACTTCATGAAATTCATTTTTTCTTTTTTTAATACTATAGTCTACAAAGCATAGAATGTGATACATATTTTGGATTCCAAAAATGTGATACCGTTTGAAAGCTATAGATGTTTTTCAATCAACCTATCAATTAGGACTTTATTCATAATTCAAATAGAAAATGAATAATATTTATTTATTAAATTCAAAGTAAAGAATAATTTATATTGGTGGAAAGTTGATAATCTCCTTTAAAAACCCTTTTGATTTCATCAATTTTTGGTAAAAACAAGTTGTCAGCCACATGCCCTACAAATACCCATCATATTGCCACTTTTTAGCCTATCATGATCCTGCACATACCCATTTGAGGAACACTTTAGTAATCCTACCAATGTACAAATGACTGACCACCTGTTCGAAAGACATGGGGAAGAAATATTGGTGCATCTCATTGAAAAAGGTGTCAAACTTCTACCAGGTGTTGACTTATCCAAATATAGCAATTCCACATCTAACGTACCTCAAGGTTCACAAAATGCACTAGATAGTTCAGACCTCCCCAATATTCCTCTAGTAGAAGGTTGGCATCAACATGAATTCAACAACACCATGTTGTATCCCATTAGCAATCCCCCACACCTCACAATCTCGGTTGTGGGGGCTCCTTAAATGACTCACCCTAATGATCTTTTTTCCTTTGGCATGCCAAAAAATGTTTTGCAACCGCCACCATTAATGCTAACGACACCACCCCTTTTGAATCCACCTCTTGTTAGCACTAGGGGCACCCATTTTACTACATTTCATCCACCTCCTAGGGCCATAAACCTACCATCACCTTCATATTCATCTGCACAACCTCCCTAATCTAACCTACCATCTCCATTACTACCACAAGGTACATCCCAACCAAATGTTCCCTTTGGTACCCAACAACCTCCTTTGAAAAACACCCCTACGTTATCTCAGCAACAACCACCATATAACCCTTTGTTCCCTTCACAACAACCACCATACCAATCACAAAGCAATCCATCCCGACCTCTGACTCAAACCATATCCCTGTTCCTCACATTCATTCTACGTTTGCGAGCTCAAATACAATACAACATCTCACCTCAGCCCCCGCAACCACCACAACATCATTATTACCATAACCAACAATATCCCCAACAACAATCACCTTATGTAGCCTCCCAACAATTGCAATAATACCCTCAATATCAATAGGTTAATTGGAAACATCACATCCAAGCTCCTTAGTATCCTACCTCACTTGTTTATCAAACAAATCCATACTATACCTCACAATAACAACCCTCGTATCAACAAAATCCTTCGGTATACCAGTAAGGGGTGTCATCATCTCACTACCAAAATCCATAACTTGACATTCTAACACTCTCTCAACAGGATCCTTTATCATCCTACCATCCATATCCATCCAACCCACCTTTGTCTCTTACGCCACTGGTCAATTCAGATCTGTTAGAAATCAAAGCTACTTTGAAAGATCTTTAGCCTAGGACTGACAAACAATCATTCAAATTCGAGGACATATGTCCATATCTATTTGATCCCTCCGTCTCGTTGATCCCCTTCCCTAAACATTTTGAAATACCAAAATTCAACATATACAAGGGGAAAAAATATCATAAGGCCCACTTGCAAGAGTTCTACTCCCAGTGTTAGGAAGTTATGCACAACAAAAATTATCTCTTGTGCATGTTCCCATGAAGCTTGACTAGAAATAACTTGGAATTGTTCATGGGTCTAGAATGAGGATCCATTAAATATTTTGTGGACATGTTAGAAAATTTTTTTTTCTTATTTCTCCTTCAACTTGGAGAAAGACACTGACACCTTGGATCTCCTCAAAGAGAAGCAACATGAAGGGGAAACCTTTGCTAGCTACTTTTAAAGGTGGCATGCACTAGCAAGATGAATGAAAACCCATCTCAAAGAGAAAGACATGGTCACCCTCTTTGTGGAAAATTCTCATCCTGACATGGCTCATAATTTTAGGTTGCACTATGTAACCACTTTCACTGAAATAGTGGAAAAGGGACCCATTCTCAAATGTACCCTCATTTCGAAAGGGCACATCAAGATACATAACCATGATAAAGAAAGGTCATTTGGGGATAAGCCACATTTTTGGAACAAGAACAAAAATGCAGTGAATGACAGAGTCACTGATACTAAACATGTCTAAGTGGCTAATACATCCCAAAGACAACAACCATCCATACCTAACACCATATTGATGCCACAAGGGGCATCTCATCCTCCTCAATAGTCAAACCTGAATAGTCAAGGAAATGGAAAATGCTAGTATACTTAGTTAGGAAAACCATTGAGTGTCATCTTCAATAAGTTGTTATAGGTCTGCTATCCGATCACATATCCGGTCACCAAACCACTCGATGAATCCAAGCCTAAACCCACCTGGTTTAGGGAGAATGAATATTTTGAATTCCATAAAATCCAAGGACACATTCTGAATAAGTGTCAAGGTCTCAAAAACTATGTCCAAGATCTTATCGATCGAGGAGATATCAAAGTCACACCAGTCAAACTTCGTCATCCAATGCTCAATTACATATATATCAAAATTCCTTTCCCAACCATAATCAGGGCGTGATCACCTCCAAAAAAAATCCCCATGACAACAACACAAATAACATAAGTTATAAGAATGTACCCCTCAATTATGATGGTATTGTCCATTACATTGAGCAGGTAGAACCTCGTGTATCTATGATACATGTTAAAGCCAAAGACCCTCAATGTGTTGTTACTACATGATGAGCCTGTATCACTGTCCCTATAGCCTCTGTACCCACCCAACCAAGTCCTATAAACTCTAAGTACAACATTCTAGATCAATTAGGGAAGACCCCTGCTCAGACCTTAATCTTGGATCTGCTTAAGTCTTCTCTTGTACATCAAGAAATCATCAACAAAGCTTTACAAGAAACCCATGTACCTAATGACATCGATCCCGTAGGGTTTCAAGCATTAGTAGGACAACTAGCTTTATCTTACCAATTACACTTCAGCTAGAATGACATGCCAAATATTGATGCCAACCATAACCATCGCTTGCATATCAAAGTCCTGGTCGCCCATCATAAAATAAAAAGGGTCTTGGTAGATAATGGTTCTACCCTCAATCTATCTACTCTAAATTTTTTAAAATAGGTGGGGTATACTCAAGCAAATTTACGTAATCAAATCATCATGATCAAGGCTTATGATAATGCAAAAATAAATTCAGAGGGAATTATCAGTCTTCCTATCTAGGTTGGACCTATAGTTTAGTACACTACCTATCATGTCCTTGATCTGGAATTACCATATAATCTCCTCCTTGGCTGCCCATGGCTCCATGCTATGCAAGCCATCCCCTCCACATACCATTAGTGCCTAAAATTCCCAGTTAATGGACAAGAGATCACCATTTATGCTAACCCCCAACCATTTTAATATTGTCGTGCTTTAGACGTGTCATTTCCCCATTTACATTATTGTCTTGGGGTTGAAATGGGAACATCTCAGTCATCATTTGCTAATCCACCCTCCACCTCCATAGCCACCCCATCTTCCACACCAATCCTACAGTCACAAAAGTCCAGATCATTGACAAGGGGTGTGGTGAATACAAAATGCATACTACTCTTAATGTAGCAACCATGCCACCATCACCACATGAGTACAGTCAACCTTCACATGCTACTCCAAAGGAAGACAAGACTATCACCTTCAGTGCAAAAAACATTCCTACTACCACTTTCAGGTCCCCTAGTATCAATATACATGCACTAGAAGAGGATATAAGTCAATGGGTATACCAAGAAGAACCCCAACCAGATCCTCTTCTAAAGGAATACTTTCAGGAGGCATATCCTTGGTCAGCTAAGTTCATAGAGAAGCATAACTATCAAGGTTAGGGCCTAGGTAAAGAAGAACATGGGCAGTTGAAACCTATTTATACGTCAAAGCTACTACACAACATAGGCATCTGAGATGATAAAAATCAGAAAGTCCCAACAACATCTAATACTTCTAATAGTGTTGATGTGGATGATGGCTCATTGGAAGACATACCCAATAAGGAATCCATCATATGTGCTTACAATGACATCAATCACATTGACCTATCATCCATGTTTGAATGCCTATCCATCTGTACCATTAGCCTATCCCTTCATCATCCCGAGTTTATTGATTGGGACCTATGTGACAACACACCTATCAATATGTCTGTGGATACATATGTCAACCTCATGGGATTGGGGGAGGATGAACACTCCAACTACAAAAATAATAACAAGAAAAACAAAAAATGATCAGCTAGTGAAAACCTCCCTAAGACATTTCCTAACCTAGAAAAAGTAAAAATAAAGGACACATCCAATGGAAAAAACCTCGAAGAGGCACTAGAGGATGAATATTTTCATCTTCCCCTTGTGGGAACTCAATTATCTACACGATCATCCATCCTAATTGAAGAGACTCAAGAAGTTAATCTGGGTACTGCCGAAACTCCTAAGATCACCTATGTGACCAAATCACTCTCAGATAAGGAATATGCAGTCACTGTTCAGTTAATCCAAGAGGGTATTATTAACTTTGCTTGGTCATATTCATACATGCCAAGCTTAGACCCCACTTTAGTGGTTCATCATCTGGATGTCCACCTAGATGCCAAGCCTATCAAATAGAAGCTCCACAAGATGCATCCATAGGTAGCATTATTAGTCAAGAAGAAACTGGAGAAATTACTAGATGTAGGTTTTATCAGACCAATTGACTACTCTGATTGGATCTCCAATATAGTGTTTATTTCCAAACCAAATGGAGACACTTGGATTTACACAAACTTCAGGGATCTTAACAAGGCATGTCCAAAGGATGACTTCCTTCTACCTAATATTGACATGTTGGTCAACCTCACTGCAGGACATGAGATGTTATCCCTTATGGATGGTTTCTTTGGTTATAATCAAGTCTGAATTGCACCTGAGGACCAACACAAGACGGCTTTCACAACACCTTGGGGTACTTTTTGTTACAATGTTATGCACTTTGGTCTCAAAAATGTAGGGGTGACATATTAGAGGGAAATGATGATCATCTTTAATGACCTCATCCATATCATCAAGGAGGATTATGTCGATGACTTGTTAGGAAAATATAGAACCTGAGTGAAACATCCTATCATCCTAAAAAAGATCTTTGAATGGTTGGAACATTACAAGTTACGGCTAAATCCAAAAAAGTGTGTCTTCGGTGTTACGTCACAAAAATTGTTGGGTTTCATAGTCTCTCGAAGGGGTATTGAGGTTGATCCCAACAAGATGAAAGATATTCTGGACATGCCACCCCATGCAATCTAAAGCAATTAAGAAGTCTTCAAGGGAAGATGCAATCCATCCATCGGTTCATAGCCCAAATTGCAGATAAGTGTCAAACATTCACCCATCTTCTAAGAAAGACTCCACCTTCCAATGGAACCAACAGTGTCAGACAGGTTTTGATAAGATCAAAGAATACTTAGCTCATCTATCAATCTTGATGCCACCTATTCTAGGGAAACCTCTCCTGCTTTATATCTCTGTCACTTCAGTCACACTGGGGGCATTGTTGGCACAACATGACAAATCATCGAAAGAGAGAGAAATCTACTACATTAGTTAGACATTGGTCGGCTATGAATTAAACTACTCTCCCATGGAAAAATTCTACCTCGTAGTAGTCTTCAGCACATAGAAACTTTGACATTACATGCTTAGCCATCTAGTCAAATTAATTTCTAAAATTGATCCACTAAAGTATCTGCTATCCAGAACCACTTTAACTGGCCACATGGCCAAGTGGGTCATGCTCCAAAGTGAATTTGACATAGAGTATGTGGAGTGAAAAACCATAAAGGGACAAGTCATAGCTGATCAGTTGGTTGAGGCACCATTAGTAGATGCTTATCCTCTAGTCACTAAATTTCCAGACGAAGAAGATTACACAGTCATAGAAGCACCAGCTTGGACACTGTATTTTGATGGCTCATATACTCATAATGGATTAGATGTAGTAATTCTATTAGTCACCCCTCAAGGTGACTACATTCCAAAATCATTCAAGATAGCATTCATGTGTACCAACAACATGGCAGGGTATGAAGGCCTCCTCACTGGCCTCTGAATTGTAAAGCAGTGGCACATAACTAACTTGAAAGTCTTTGGTGATTCATTGTTATTCATCAAGCAAGTTAATGATGAACTCCTAACAAAATATGATAAGTTGTTGCCCTATAAACACATGGTGGATGATTTCAAGAAATATTTCACCTTCATACAATTTGACCAAATTCTTAGGGTACAAAGCAAAGCAGCTGATGCAATGGCCACTATTGGCTCCCTAATTGACACCCCTAAAGATCAAACAGAATGTGAGTTCCTTGTGGAACAACTTTTAATCCTAGCATATGATATTCCTGAGACTGACAAGGTGTGTGATATCGTGGATCCCACTTCCCCCTAGTACTGGGACATAAATACATATCTCCATGATAATATTCTACCCCTAGACCTCACACAAAACAAAAAAAAATCCTTTATTCAACATTTGGTGCAATACATTATCAATGGTGATACACTTTATCGTCATGGGTATGAGGGATCCTCCTAATGTTTGAATGAGATCGAAGCTCATACAACACTAACAGAGGTACATAGTGGTGGTTGTGGAGCTCATTCAAATGGTATGACCTTGGCCAAAAGGATTCTCTAAGATGGATATTATTGGTCTACATTAGAGCATGATGCTTGTGAATTTGTGAAGAAATGCCTTCCCTGCCAACAACATGCAGATTTGATTCATGCTCTAGCATAGGACCTTCAACCCCTCCTAGCACCGTGGTCATTCTCTCAATGGGGTTTTGACTTGATTGGAAATATTTACCCACCATCTTCTAATGGCCATACATTCATAATCACTACCATTGGGTACTTCACCAAGTGGGTGGAAGCAATGCCACTCTCATAGATCACCGATACTCAAATCTCAAAATTCATCCCTTACCATAATTTTTTTAGATATGGTATCCCATCCACCATCCTATCTAATAATGGAAAACCTTTCAAAAACCAAGCCATGAAACATCTCTATGACACCTTTCATATCCAACATCATTGGTCAATGCCTTATTACCCCCATGGTAATGGTCAGGTAGAAGCAACCAACAAGACCCTTATCCACATCCTCAAAAAGGTTGTTAATAAAACTAGTCAAGATTGGCACCTCCATATTTATCCCACCCTTTGGACATATCACACCTCCATCTACACCCTTATAGGTGCCACTCCCTATTCTTTAGTCTATGGCACCAAATCCATCTTTCCAATTGAAGTTGAGATCCTATCACTGAGAATTTCTCTAAAATCTTATTAGTGAGGAGGATGCTCATGTTGCACGACTTGTACAACTAGAGTTACTTGATGAAAGAAGAGTCAAATCCTACGATTGTCTACAAGCATATTAGAACCACCTAAAGCATAACTACAACAAGAAGGTTCGTCCTCGATAGTTCCAAGTTGGAGATTTCATTCTTAAAGAGAATCAATGCACCCAACATGATCGAGACAAGAAAGGAAAATTTGAAGCAAACTAGTTGGGGCCTTATATCATAGCTACTAAATATGGATTTGGGGTATGCAGACTGACTACTCTTGAAGGAGATCCCCTTGAAGAACCCATTAATATCATGCATCTGAAGAGGTTCTACCCTTAAATCTACTCGAGACCCCCATCTAATCAAAAAATCAAAAA
The DNA here is from genome assembly GCA_007258455.2 of Sequoia sempervirens. Taxonomy (NCBI): domain Eukaryota; kingdom Viridiplantae; phylum Streptophyta; class Pinopsida; order Cupressales; family Cupressaceae; genus Sequoia; species Sequoia sempervirens. The sequence goes on from VDFB02320126.1 coordinate 19,524, forward strand.
TAAAAAAAATAAAAAAAATTAGAGAAATCAAAAAAATTCAAAAATAGTAAAGAGAAATAAGTTCTTCCTATGGTGAAAACAAATTTTTGGTGGTGCCCTGGATAAGTACAGGTGGTGAAAACTTGGTAATAGGCATCATTCATAGAGGGCTAAATCATTATCTACCCAACATCCTAGTTATTTTATGCTTTCAACTGCACTATCATCCTCACCCATCCCATCCTTAGCCACTTGGTATATTCTGAATGAGCATTGGACGATCCACCTAGGCTATCCCTCATCCTAAGCTTTTCAATATCCCAGCTTGAGCTTATGTCATTCATCTGATTGTTGGTCAGTTTGTGTCTTCATATAGCCCCCCCACATTATGTCAGTCTCCATCTAGACCTCATCCTATCACACCCTTAGTCAAACTATGTTGCCCTTGTGTTGTCACGTAGGAAAGGTTCATCATTTGATCTACCCCCATGGTATTATGTCCATCCCATGTTGATCATCCATCATCTGCCTTCATCATCCTCTTTCCACTTTATCCATGGTGTTTTCTTGAACTATGAGGGCTCTATACTTTCACGTAGGAAAGGCTAATCTTTGATCAGCCCCTGAGCCCCTAGGTCTACATGGTTTGTTAGTCTATGTCCTTGTCTGGGTTGCTCTTCACAAACAAAATCCCCTAGTGTCAAGAAATATAGTTAACGAAAAATATCTTGCTTCAACTAGGTCATTCTAGTTTAGTATCCATCATTGGTCTCAACAGGATGCATCCTTCCTAGCAAACCACTTCAATCCCATCCATCCCCTTGATTCTATGGCAAAGGATGTTTGAAATTTATTATGATCTTTTGTTGCTTTTAGACTCTGTTTATCATTTGAGCTCCCTATCAGCACTTGTCATGGTCACCTTGATCCATCATATCATTGTGTGCTTTGACTTGTCAACATAGGGGCATATCTTGATCTTTTCTTTGTTGCTATATTCTCAGTTATCCCACATAGTACGCACCAAGATCCTTGAGATCTTGTGTTACGCTAGGGAATCCTTGTGTGTTTGTGGTTATCCCAATGCCTGGTTTGACCAAGGTCATCATGACCTTGGGGTGTCGGGATAGCCTTTTTGTTTGTTGTGTTTGTTTCATGCATTAGATGCCAACTCGCTTTGGTCTTACATATCAGGGTATTCAGTATCTTATGCTATAGCAAAAATAAATGCTCTAAAGATGGAAAACTACATTCTTGACTGCATTTCATTTCACTACATACACTCTTCATTCAACCTTCTTCATGACCTAGGACTTGTGATTTAGGTTGTACAAGGTCTTGACTTTTTCCCTCTTGATCTTCCTCTCTGGATACTAATGGTTTTTTGATAGGTGCAGTATCACACCCACAGTACACCTATCACTTATCCACACTCCCATGCAAGTCTTTACTAATACTTAGGTTTACATTATAGGAACTCATCTTTCATTCATACTTCATGTTACATTATAGGTTCAAGATATTTCATAGTTCATAGGCTAATTAGATTAAGAATCATAGTTTCATTTAACTCATACACGTCCATATTAACATTTACATAATACATGCATTATCACCCACCAAAACATATTGTTAGCTACATCCTAATTACATTTCATACCAAATATCCATATCATCCTACATTATCAACATTAATATATCTATAATCATCCATCCACATAAGAATGAAGTATCATAAATGTGTGCATACATAAACTAAATCATCCATTCCGATAAACATGTGCATACATAAACCAAAGTGTCCATACACATAAGCATGAAGTATCATAAACATGTGCATAAATAAATCAAATCATACATCCACATAAGCATGTAGTATCATATACATGTGTATAAATAAATCAGATCATCCATCCACATAAGTATGAATTATCATATACATATGCATACATCTACTAAATCATCCATCACAAAAAACATAATGCATAGTGTCAATAAGGGTTGTCCCATATCATAATAAAAAATAATACAATGTACATCTCATCATAAAGTATCAAGCATAATCTACCACATATCCATCATATATCATCGAATAAGGTACAAAATATGGAGATGTAGAGCAATTCTGACCTCTGTCAATAAGTACTAACACTCCATCCCATGTCTATCAAAAAATTGGTATCCTATCATCTACTCTCTGGTTGCTCTACTATGAGCTACATGTATCAGATCTCTATGGAGAGTTAAGCACTGGCCCTCTATGTGTAGGAGTCCCCTGATAACCACCATAAGGAGAAGAAGTCCATCGATAGTCACTATACCCTTTGATATGTGTCCCTAATGACTAGGATAGTGGTGGCATCTGAGGTACTAGTCTGATTTAGCGCATTATGTACTGGACCAGATCTAGAATGGCATGCTCATACACACACTTCTAGTAACTCACCTCCTGCATATAATCATCTCGCTGCACATCTTGTTGCCTAACAACATTCTACTCAAGTCTATACATGTCTTGATCCCCGCTAATAGCTCTCTACTCCTATACCTAGGCCTCCTGTGCCACTCTCAGCTATTGTACCTGCTCTATAGCCCTATCTCTCTCAGCCTCTGTAGCCTATAACTGTTCACATAACCCCTGTACCTTTTCCTTTGGCTTGCCCCCTTCACCATGTGTTTCCTGCAATTGAGCCTGTGTTGTGTCTCGCTCACTCTACAATGTCTGCATCCATACCTCTATGGAATCTCTCTCCCTATACGTGGCCTATGCCTGAGCATCCATTGCATTCATGTCCCTCTGAAGTGATTGAAGTCTCAATTGAACAACATCTTGCTCTTACCGAAGACCTGACATCTGTGATTCTGTTGTATCCCTCTCCCTCTGAAGAGACTTAACCTTTATCTCCATCACCTACCTCTCACTTTATAACACTTGAGCATGTGCCTATGCCACATCCCTCTCTTCCTCTATGACCTGTACCTATGCTTATGTCACATCTCCCTCTATCTACAACATGCGTATCTCCATCCTCAAATCCTCCTCTCTCTCTGTTGCATTAATCCCATATCCCTTACTGTCTGCTCTCTCTCTCCATAACTTCTCTAGCTATACTTATAGACCCTCTATATCTCTAGAAGTCCCTGCCCCAATCTCTAATGGCTCCTATCGTATCACCACCTCTACCACCAAATGGTCTCTCTCCCATCTCACTACATCTCCCTCATGCTCCCTAGCCACCTCCACTTACAATCTCTCTACCTATGTCCGCAGGTTAACTACCTCATTTTGTGCCTCATCCTTCTCTCTCAACAATCTCCTATCCACATTTGACACCAACGTGACCAAGTCTGAGTAATCTCTCTCACCATGGGCTAATCATTCCTAAATCCCACTCAGCTCTACCTCTAATCTTACTTGCTCTACCTCTATCTATCATAATCATTGTTCGCTAATGCGTAGTCTCTCTAGAGTCTCTCTCAACACCACCATGGGATCCTCTCCTCTTGGAGGTACTGTCGATAATGGTTAGATGTCATACACATCAAAGTCAATGTCCATCTCCCATGGCTCATACCCCTCACTCTTTGCCGATGCCTCCATCTCATCCACACCGAATGAGGGGCTCCTCTTCTCTATCATTGAAAGCGATTTTGTTTGAAAGATAGGGATTTTGAGAAGTTTTTTCGAGACGCGATTACGGATTTTGACTTGATAGAGGAAAGCTTTGTTTTTCGATCTGACTTTGATCCGACAGAGACCCTTTGTTTTTCATGATCTCTTTCGATGGCGACGCCGATTTTATTTTGCGCATGACCGGACGATTTTGATTCTTTCTTTGTCTTTATTTAGTCCCTTCCTGCCTAGCCATCTCTCATCCTTTGATTTGAACCATAGTGCTCCTTCAATCGGCACTACTAAGGTAATCCATGGAGGTGGATGTCACCTAAACCACTAACGATATCAACATGTCATCCCTACATCTCTCAGCCCCTTCTGCCTCCCTAGGTATGGCACAAACTGCAGTGTCTCCAGCTCTTCCCACATTACATCCAGATCTAGCTCATCCCCCCATGGCCACTCTTGTGTTAATCGTTAAAACATCACCCACTCTGTGGGAATATCCTACCTCACTCCAAACTGCCATGTCACCTGTTCAAGCATGTGCAACTCCACTACATGCATACCTCTCCCAATAATATAAAATTGGGTAAAGAAGTAGCCCATGTGTGCCTCCTCATCGTCCCTCCAGCCCTTGAAGTGCCACAACATATATGAACACCATACTATCATCTCTACCTGCACATCATCTAGTCATCTCCTCCATACATCCACATCCTTTGACATCCTGATACAATAGTATCACTCCACCTCTACCCCCATCCCCAAGCTATGGCCTCTCTATCATCTTCCTCTCCTGTTCTCTATACAATCGACCTGGTCACCCTGATATTCTCCCAAGCTCAAACCTGTAGCAGTGTGACATTTGTCACACTCAATGCCTTTCAGTATCATATGTCATGCATATCCTGATATAGCTACACCAGCATACAAGTCCCCCATGCAAACTGACCCTCTCAACCCTTGATGATGTGTCAGATCACCTCGACAAACCTAAGGTGCAAGAATCAACCACTCCAATTTGACACCAGTATCCAACGATCAACCCTACTATGTACAACAACAATGTCGGTACCTTGCAAGACAAGCACTTTCCATGTCTAGTTGCTGTCACTCAATCAATAACTTGTCATCATCAAATACAACGTGCACCGACTCATCTAGTGCCCCGCCCGCTACCCAACACTCACTAATTGTGAGCCCTGCTATCGGGAACTTCAAAATCTACCATACATCCTCTAGAGTAACTGTCAGTTCCCTAGTCGGTAGATGAAATGTCAATGTCACTGAGTCCCAACGCTCTATTAGGGTTGTCAGCATGGCCTTGTGGGCCTTAATTGTGGGGTACAATAACATGTGGAATAGTCTTGTCTCTGCTAATCTCTAGTAATCTGCTCCTGTCATCGCTGCCATACATCTCGTCAGCACCTCAAATCATCTCTCCCATATCTGCAAGCTCTCAACATTCTACATCCATAACATAAACACTATGTTAGTTTCCCTTGGTGTCATTTTCCCCCCCTTTTTATCTTAATTCTTCCTACCTCGGGATTTCCCTTCTAAATCCCATCTCTTTCCTCCCTTTTCCCCTACCTTTCTACCTTTCTTCTTTCTCAGTCCTCCCAGATTCTCACCTCTACATTCACTCGATCCTGCGGGATCCTCCCCAGCGGTGTCTGTTATTCCATGGTAGACTCCCACCTTAAAAGTTCCTCGGCAGACCTACTGGTCTGTGGCGGGAAAGCCTACCTAAGTTCGGTGGACCTGCCATGTGCTCTCGAAGTTGAGTTTCTATTCAGTTGGCGGATCTGACGAAGTCCCTTGGTGACTCGCTAACAAATAAGTCTCCAGGGACGCCTATGATATAACGCCATGCCCATGGAGAATCCCACTCAAGCAGGGTCTCACTAATCCATGAGACCCAAGTATAACCTCTTCCTCAATTTTTCTATCCTACCAATTTTATCTAGCCGCATCTAACAAAACCTACATGTTTTGTTTTTGCATGTACCAAGCAAATTGACCAAAATCACAAAGTTGGGTTTCAAACTAACCTAGCATGGTATGACACACTAGTTGAAGAATCACCATCTCTCATCTATTCGGTGGATGATGTCAGTATCGTACTACAACATCATGTACCTTCTCTCTTGGCCTCTCCTTTTCTCCCTCTCCTCACTTGACAACTATCCAAATGAGGAGAGGTAATTCTTAAAATTACCTTTTATAGCCTTTTCCCTCCTTTTTTACCTTTTAAAATAAAGGGAATTTTTTCCCTTTATTTAACTTTTTTCCCCCTCACCTAATTCACTCACCCCCTATCTTCTTGGGGTTGCCATTTGCACACTATATACCTATTTTCCTCTGTTCAAGTGCAATCTTCTTTGTTTTTTGTGTTCTTTCCAATGACATATACCACTTTTTACTTTCTAGAAGTTGCTTAGGCCCCCTTTTCCTTCCCCCTTTTCCTTCTCGAGGAGACATACCCTACCATTCTCTCTCAATCTTCCATCATAAACCTTCTCTTTTGAGACCGGGGCATCCCCTTTAATTCTCCTCTGTTTGGGTAGCTCACACAAACTCTCCCATGTTGAGGCATCTATTTTCTGGTTGCTTTTTCTATAGAGTCATATGTATTTTATTTTCTTCAAAACCCTATTATCCTAATAGTGTTTCAAAGAGGGGAAAAATGTAGACATATAAATTTGACCTCTTCTATATGGTCAAAGACATCTCCTTAACCATTATTTTTCTCATCTACTTTATCATTTTCCCCCGTATTAATTAAATCATTCATTTAATTAATATTTCATGTCCTAAATAAGGTTTCCAAAGTATTTAATTTAATAAATACTTTTCCCCTCTTTCCTCTCTAAATTAAATAAATATATCACTTTATTTAATTGTCATATTTAAATTTATTTTTAGTTCCTCACTTTCTCTCTCATTGTCACATTCTCCAACTCTTGCAAGTTGGTCTCTAATCCCTCTTAACAATCTAACCCTTTTACTTAATCATAATTAATTTATGATTAAGATGTACACATTCCTAACCATCATTAGGGTCACATCCTCCATAATTTCCCACTTGCCTCTAGTCTGTCATTAATTTGTCTTATCAAGTACTTGTCCAACCTTAATCACTTAATTAGGTCAACCTAATCCCCATATCGCTTATACAATGTGTCCTAAGTCAACCTTCTTAAAGACTTTCTCCATTTGGAGAAGACACCCCATTCCCCATGTGAATTTTTAATTTACATTTAATCCCCCAATACATTCCTTGGAATTTAAAATTCTTTTCTCATCTCCATATGAATATTTGAGGAATTTTTAATTCCTCACATGTCCTCTCACCCACATGGGGATAACGACCTCCTTTATGAGGAGATCTTGTCCAATTCCAAGGTACTATGTAGTACTTCCATGTCATGTACTCTCCTTCCAACTCGTACACATCATCCTTCTCAAGCCACTTCACATGTCACATATTATGATGTGAGGGCTTGTGAGTTCTCAACTCACTTTAGTCCTACATCATAATCTTGGTGGCTTAATTTCAACCATCCATTTCCCTAGAGAGTCCAAAATTCTCTATAAATACCCCTTCTTTTTTCTCATTTGAGAGAGGATCATTTATGCTAGCCAAACTCTTGCAAAATTTTCTCTTGAACCATACTTAGCTTAATTTTCATACTTGCATCCATTTTCACTCATTTTCCATCCTCATCTCATCTCATAGCTTGCATCTCTTGCCACCAAATGAGCATACAACATTAAAGATTGAAGGGATAACCAAATGATCAATTTAAGACAAGGTGAATCCACTCTATTTGTTGTTTTTATTTTGTTTTGAATCCAACTAGGCTAATCTTGGGGTGTAGGGTGTTTATAGTTGTTGTTTGCACTTTTTTGCTTGCTGCTCATTTTCTAACAAGTATTTTCACCCTATCATAGGCATGAATAATATGACAAGAAAGAATTAATAATAACAAGGGCTTCAATGATTCAAATAATACTTAACATACAATTTGTTATTCCAAGTTCATTGTTTCAATTTTAAAATCTCTCCATTTTTTCCCTAGAGACATGAAGAATAAGAAGGGAAAAAAAAGAAAGAAAAAGGCTTCAATGTTGTATATAAAAATTAATATGCAGTATGCCATGTTAAGCTTTAGACAAATAACTATTTTGAGAAAATAATAAACCTTGGGAAAAATACGTATGTACATTGCTCACATCTACTTTGATATACATTCAAATCTACACACAACAAAATCTAATATTGTCTCATTTATGGCTTTTGTTCTGTGTAAATGGTTGCAATATATTAAAATAGTCTATGTTGTTCCCCACAACTAGCTTTGGATATATTCCACTATTTGCAATGCATAATAAAATAGTTAATATTATATAGTTTATATTGTTATCCAAAACGCATTTTTCACTATATATATACAATATTGATTCATTAATGGTTCATGTTCTATGGCTGAGGCTTTGATTCAATCTGTTACTACAAGGTTTTTGTGTTTTGAGGGTGTTCCATATGGGTCACTGTTGCAAGTAATATTTTTGTGGAAATGGCTACAATGCAATAAAATAGTAATTGTTATGCAATTGATATTGTTTTGCACAAGACACTATTCATTGTTGTTGTCTACACTAGGCTATATTGTGTCATTTATAGCCTCCATTCAGTGTGGCCAGAAAATGAATGTAGCATATTTTGTTTTGATTTTTAAATTAAAAGTATTTGTTGCATCAATAGAGAAGGCCAGTGAAATGGCATCAACATTAATTGTTGTACATGGCTTTCATGTAGTGGGTATGTGTAGGATCATGATAGGCCAAAAAGTGGCAATATTATGGGTATATATAAGGTATATGGCTGACAACATTTTTTTACCCAAAATTGATGAAACGAAAAGGATTTTTAAAGGAGATTCTTAGCTTTCCACCAATATAAATTATTATTTATTTTGATTTTAATAAATAATTATTATTTATTTTCTATTTGAATTACGATTAAAGTCCTGATTGATAGGTTGAATGAAAAACATCTATAGTTTTCAAAGGGTATCACATTTTTTGAATCCAAAAAATGCATCACATTCTATGCTTCACATAATCTAGGATTAAAAAAAGAAAAATTGAATTTCATGAAGTTTTGACCCAGTTAAGGTGGTCAAACATATGAGTTTTTATATTTTTTAAAAGTTGTAATAAAAAATTCATAATTAATTATTTACTTGGAAGAAAACTATAAAAAATTATGCATCACATTGGGACATGAGTCCTCTACCTATATCTAAAATCTTATAAAAAAATATTATCATTTTATTGTGCTTAGGGTGGTCAGACAGACACCTACTTCTTATTTTTTCCCTGAAATTTAAGTACTACTGCATTGAAATTTCAAATTTTCACCAAATAGATTTTCTTTTTATTAAAATAAACCTAGTAGTTTATAAACTATATTCAATTTTATACATATTCTATTCTTACTTATTTTTGAAATAATATAGATAAATTATTCAAATTTTTACATCAAATTGCCTAACTTTGATTTTTCTGAATTTTTTGCCACTTAAGGGCCTATTTTTTTCATGATGATCTTGCACATGCCCTAGTGACAATAGCTATAAGCAGTAGTTTCCTTTTCAAGTAGTCACGAAGATGGAAAATTCCTGCACAATGTTTGAAAGGGAATTTCCCTATGGCTATATTAATTTTTTTCTCAAAGGGTCATGCCAAGAAAAAAGCTATATTGTTTCAATTTTTGATAACACATTGTTAGGTGTCATTCTTTGGGTTTAACTTGTTCTTCAAGATAACTATCAACAATGGGGTAAGCATGCATTAAGTACACATTCCTAGTTGAATATTATTTTTCTATCCTTAGAAGAGGAGTTGTCAAAGTGATGGACTGTATAGTAAGTGTCATAAGGAAAACTTAATAGGCACTTACGTATAGATGGGTAGAGGCTATTTTGTGTGTTTGCAGGCAATGATGTTTGTAAAAGAAAAATGAAAATGTCACCTATGATATTTTTTTCCAACCATTTTTAGGGACAACAAGGAAATGGTTTGCATGGGTTTGTCAATGTTAATCTATTTGTTGGCTTCTTTCTATGACCTCCATTTTCTAGCTATGTTTGTAATGGAATAAAATTCTTAACACAATCTAGTTTTCTTTTGTGGTCTATTGCTCTCTAGCCTGGGTTATTTTTATCGATTGGTTTTCCAAGAAATTTTTTTTTGTCCTTTGTGCAATCAATGATGTGTATATATGTACATATAAACACACACACACACATATATGTATGTATATATGTATATATATAGATACTTACATAAATGTATTCATCAACACCCTATCAAAATTTGAAACAATATAGCCTCTTGAGCACCACCCTATTGAAAAGAATGAATTTTGGATAACAAAATTAACTCTATAATATTAGTTATTTTATTATGCATTGCAAATGAAAGTATAGCCAAAGCTAGAGAATAACAATTAGTATTGGGCTATGGAAACATTGGTCATAATTTTCATAGTCTTCATGATTCTAGGTCTCTCGCACCATGTAGTAGGTGGTGAATTATTATTATTTTTAAATTAAAAAAATGTTTGGTGCAATGATAGAAGAGGCTAGTGAAATGTTATCAACAATAATCATTCTATGGTTTCCATGTAGTTTTGATGGTGCAAGTAACATCAATGTTTAAATTCCTTAAAAAAAAGGTGAATGTCTATGCCATTTTCAATAGCATATTGTGCATATATATATATGTATACATATATACGCATATATATGTACATATATATATATATGCACATATAAATATGTATATATATATATACACATATATATACATATACATATATATATGTATATACATATACATATACATATATATATGTATATACATATACATATATATATACACACACATATACACACACACACACACATACACACACACATATATATATATATAAGAATTATCACAACCCACACCTTTTGCAACCATCAATGCATACAAAAAGAACAAGATAACCTCCAACCACCTTTAAATAAATTCCACAGTTGAGGTGGATTGTGATAGTTTTGTGTTCATTTTTTGTAGGCCGTGAAGAAAGAATAGAGGGAAGAGAAAGCAAGCGGGAAGAGGTGTAATTGAAGGAAGTGGGAAGAGGTGCATATTGGAAAAACCGTTTGTTGATTATTTCTAAAACATTTTATGTTATTTTGGAAAGGGGATTGTTGATTGTTGCTTTGTAGCTTAGTCTAAATTGTTTGGTTTATGGTTTTCATGTAGCTTCCATTGGTGGAAGGAAACACTATTTCTTTATTGTGTTTCGTGTGTTGAATAACCTCCACCCACCTTTGTACAAGCTACACAAAGCTTAATCTATCTTGCACCCTCACAAAAGCTTACCCTCATTGCTCATGGCTCCCATATTAGGTATAGCAACAAAATGACACCAAACAATTCCTTATTGAAATTTTTTGAGACATTTGTTCTATTCCCCGAGATATTAAACAACAACTATTATTATGACTATCACCATTACATGCAAAGCATATAGATATACATATATATATATATATATATATATATGTAGATATACACAGTAGCTGTAACTATGGAGGGAAATCCTCTATGAAGGTG
>VDFB02320127.1:0-124446 GCA_007258455.2 Sequoia sempervirens
TTAGTTTTATCATTTACTTTACTTTATTTCAATGCTATTGTATTCTGTTATTTTCTTTTACTCTAGAAGTTCTTAGTAATCAGATTGCTAGTGGTCACTTTGTTGTTTTCTGTGACGTTCTTGATTTATGGTCTATACGAGACGCCAGCGCACCTCTGAGACGCCAACACGCCGCATTGTTGTCCGTATTCCGCACTACCATCCTTTGGTCGAGAGCCTATAAATCTGTCTAGAAAATCTTTGTGACCCGCTCTTTCCGATTCTAGAGCTCTCGCGTTGTTCCTTGAGCTAGTTTAGGGTAGTTTTCCCCTTGGGAATCTCTTGAGAATAAAGAGACTCATGAGTAGCAAATCCCCCTTCTGTATAGGATCAATGTGAGTCAAGTGAGTGGGTAGATACATGGATTCCACAATATCTAACCCCTTTATCTGCAACACAATCCTCTTTAGAAAATGAAATGGAAAGTTCACTTGACTATGACCATCTTTCAGATCTTGTATAGCCAAGACATATCTATGCAATTGTTGCACCATAGGGGAATGAATAAGGATCAAACTATTGGTTGGCACGATGTGTACAAGGAAAGAAGAAGCTAACACAACCAATGACAGAAGATGATGGGTTCATGTATCATATAGGCTCAGTTGTTGTTGCTGGAACTTGGTTGTGAACATATATGATTAGAAAAAATGGCGTACCTGCATTTGAAGACTATGAGAAACACAAAACTAGTCTCATGTATTCACACCTTGTTATAGCAACAAATGTTAAGTTATCGCGACATCATGCCAAACCAAAAACAAAAGGAACTATGAACAATTAGTAGTGTTGATCATCAAGCATTACTTGATACTTTGAAGGTAAGAGATGAACCTTCAAACACATTTGAGTAGTGGATCATTTGTTGTATGCGAAAGGTATGATATTGTTCATCTTATTTTGATTAATATTCATAATAATTAAATTGCTTGATTTGCTAAGGTTCATCATTTAGGTTGTTTAGAATAATATAGATTTGTTATTCTAAGCATCTTTTTAGTTTGCATTACCATTTCATCATCATTTAGGTTGTTTAGAATAATATACATTTATTATTCTAAACATCTTTTCTAGTTTGTATTAACATTTCATTATCATTTAGGTTGTTTAGACTAATATAGATTTTTTATTCTAAGTATATTTAGTTATTTTGAAAGTGATAAAAAACTAATGATCATATAGATTTGTTATTCTAAGTATATCGCGATGTTCGTGGCATGATGAACTATGGATTTGCTGCAACAATAGCCAATTCTGATCCTTTGGCAAAGGTATGCGATAGATTAGTAAATGAAATTATATTTGCTCTTCTATGGTCTATTATTAAAAATTTTCATGATACTTGTATGTAGTTTAATTGCTATCTTGATGGTTGCTACGGGTGCTTGTCACTCTAGATCATCAACGTGCTATTGTTGTGGAAGAACACAATTATTTTTGTGTGATTATTTTTTCATATGCCATTCCATAATTCAATTTCTATATATTAACGTATATACTTCTTATTATATTAGTTGCATCTCTAGATGAGTGAAGAGAGCAAGACTAGCGAGCACATTCAAAAGGTAAAAGAATCAATAGAAACTCCATCCAGTCGACTGCAAAGGAAACACGTGATCTATTTCCTTCCCCTAGTGGGAAATGACTATGTATTAGGATGGTTTTTTGTATTCCTGTGGCATTTTTCAACATATGTTTTGTACAATCAATATATGTGACATTTTATGTCCATATGGCTCTTTTGTAGTAAGCCTGTATGACTTCATTGGATATATTGTATACTTTTATCGACATATATAATTGTATAGCCTTAATTGTTCAAGTTTGATGCTATTTAATTTTTTCAAGCAAAAATTTGGAGAGATGAATACTTTGAATTTTTTTACTCATTTTGTCTATAATCATGACTTGTGACTTATGACTTACATGTATTCAACTGTATACAACTTACGTGTATACTTTGTGACTCGTGTATTCCCATGTATACTTTGCGATTTATGTGTTTTCATGCATATACTTTGTATTATGTGTGTACTTCATGACTTACATGTATTTGAGTACATGCTTCACTTATTCACTGATTCCTAACATAAACCTAAACGTGTTGGAATTGTCTGTTTAGTCACACGATGAATGAAAATAAAGTTACACTACCATGCAACTTTACACTGCATGCATCTGATGCTTTTTCCATCAACTAAAAACTCGACATCACGAGAAAACTCCTCAAAGATATTAAAAACTGAGAGGTTATTGTAGAGGGGCCCTACGTGATCCCCTATCCTTAGACAAAATGTTTTTAAGTGCCACAGTTTTTGAATCATAGCTCGTCAAATATTTCTTCCCTTTTGCACTTTGGTCTCTTAAGAGACTTCGCTGGTACAATGTAGCTCAAATTGCTTTGGCGTGTTTGGGTGAAAAATAAGACCTTTCATAGCATAAACCCATCCATTCGGATGTGTTGGAACTGTTGGTTTGGTCGCATAATGAAGAGAGGTTATTGTAGAGGGTCCCTAGGTGATCCTGTAGCCTTAGAAAAAATGTTTGTAAGTGCCATGATTTCTGAGTAATAGCTCATCAATGTTTGCTGCCTTTTTGCACTTTGGTCTCTTAAGAGACTTCGTCGGTACAATGTAGCTCAAACTATTTCATTGTGTTTGAGTGTGAAATAGGACCTTACCTAGCATAAATCCACCCATTCAAATGTGTTGGAATTGTCGGTTTGGTTGCATGGTGAACATAACGAAAGTTGCGTCACCTTGCAACTTTATATTGCATGCATTTGATGCTTTTTTCATCAACTGAAAACTTGACACCACAGGAAAACGCCTTAGAGATATAAAAAACTGAGAGAGGTTATTATAGAGGGGCCCTATGTGATCTAGTAGCCTAAAAAAAATGTTTGTAAGTGCCATGGTTTTTGAGTAATTGCTCGTCAAAGTTTCCTACCTTTTTGTACTTTGGTCTCTTAAGAGACTTTGCCAATACAATGTAGCTCAGACTATTTCAGTGTGTTTGGGTGTGAAACATGACCTTTCCTAGAATAAACCCACCCATCTGGACATGTTGGAACTGTTGGTTTGGTCATATGATGAACAAAATAAAAGATACACCACCTTGCAACTTTACACTGCATGCATCTGACGTTTTTACCATCAACTGGAAACTTGACACCAGGGGAAAACACCTTAGAGATTGCAAAAACTGAGAGAGGTTATTGTAGAGGGGCCCTAGGTGATCCTGTAGCCTCAGACATAATGTTTGTAAGTGCCACGATTTCTGAGTAACAACTCATCAAAGTTTGTTGTCTTTTTGCACTTTTGTTTCTCAAGAGATTTTGTTGGTACAATGTAGCTCAGGCAATTTTAGCATGTTTGGGTGTGTGTAATGTTGCAAAATTGAACCTAAGGGCCATTTCATATTTGAGCACTTTTCTTAGAATTTATGACACCTAAACGCATTAATGGAAAAAACTCCATGGGTCAGAATTTCACGATTCTAACTTCATGTGGTCCAATGGTGAAGCAATAGAAATCCGTTGACCCATTTCTTGAAAACTTGTGTTTTGGATGCCTACGCAACACGTAGATGTCTATGTAGCATGCTAGCGTCCTGGCAGTTTTTTGAGTTTGAAATGGTGAATCTTGAATCCTGGCTCTTGACACGTGTCCTTGCAGTCAACGTCTTGGGTGTAATGACTCTTTATTGCCCTTGCATGCAACAAAACCCCTCCTCTCTCATTTTGGGGGTTCTCTCATTCGTTGAAGGCTCTCTCTTCAGTTTCACTTCTCAATCTCTCCTACTCTTAGAAACAACACTTCTACAAGTGAAGCTCTGTTGGACTAAGGTCCTTCCAACAACCAAAGCTTTCTAGCAAGCATTCAACGATGCTTTCATGTGTTCAAGAGGGGGCCGAGGCCTTTTGGAAAGACTCACTCTTTTCTATTTGCGAATAGATTAGATCTCTTTGTTCATTTACTACTAGGTGGTGCGGTTTCTCCTCCTGAAGCGGGGATTACTTTCACCACTCCTTTTTGTCCATTTTGATTACTCTATCTATTTAGCTATCTGTGAAGGTAGGAACATTGAAGCAGGGGTTTGACTATAGCAAACCCCTATACAACCCCAACATTTTTCCTCATTCACCTTGTGTGCAGGTTGTTAAAATGAAACTCAAAGTGAGGATTCAGATGTCTGGTTGTTTGTAAGCTCCCTCTTAGCTCTCCTTGTGATTTATCTTAGTTTTTTCTCTTTGCCTTGTCTTTCTATTCAATAAACCTTGAATTTGGGTTAAATAGTGAAGCTCTAGTTATCCCGTTTGAGTTTTTGAGCTCTCTGTTTCATAGGATGCCAGTGCATTGCGCTCGTGTCCTGAATCCACACTACAGTATTTTGGTTGAGAGCTCCTCATTTTGAGGAAAAAATCTAGAAGCTTTGCTCTCTCAGGTTCTGAAGCAGTCTGTTGTGGTGATTAATTTAGATATACTTTCTTTGCAATTTCTTCATTTAGCTTACATTGAGGTGGTTAAGGGAAGTTTGCTCCTTGGGATTCTCTTGATAACGAAGAGATTCATGAGCAGTGAATCCCCCTTATCTCACATTTTGGTGAACATGACATGAACTATGTTAGATCTATTTTTGAAATGTTTTAATGTCTATGAGAATAATTTTTCCAAAGAATATTTTGATATGTTGGATGATGCTCTAGAGGATTTATTAAAAACATCTTCCCCTACTCACAGATCTTCCGAACAAACTTCTCCTTCTTCAGAAGCTGAAGAGTCAGTAAATGTTGTGGTGGTCTCTGTGGCTTCTCCAAGCCCTCATAAACCCATTATTTACTTGATCCCAGCTATCCCTTCTCATAAGAAGAAACATTCTATTTGTGGAATTTCGTATCATGATGATTCATTGGATTTATATAAGAGGTTTGTAAAAGCTATGAACTCTGTCTCATATAATGCTGTTGGGAACACATACAATACAAGAAGAAACAAATATAATTTGGATTAACAACCTTATGTTCCTACATCCCAACATACTCAAATTCTTACTTCTTTACCACCTTCTCAACCAAGTCTTCCTCAAGCACTTAAACTTGCGATTGAAGCACTAGGTGATTATGATCTTGTTGAGCAACTTTGTATTACTTTAGCAAAGATCTCTCTTTGGGATTTGCTTTAGACCGCCCCGGTTTATCAAGATATGCTTCATGAAGCCTTGCGGAAGATCCTCTTGCCTGGCTTCACTAGGTCAAAAAATGTTAATGCGTTGATGGCTCATATTCATGCGGACTCGCCGAATATCACATTGTATTCGCATGAACTCCCGCCTCTGGATGTGCAGAAGCAAGCAAATCCTTTGATGATTATAGTTAATGTTAATATTATTGGTATTAAGTGTACCCTCGTTGACACCGGTTCAGACCTCAACATTTGTGGTATAGATCTATTACCTAAGATTAAAGTTGATTCTTCTTCTTTAGCTGCTTCTTTGTATATTTACGGGTTCAATAATGCTGACCGGAAGGCTCTATGCATGATAATATTTCCTTTGTAGCTAGGCCCCGTTACCTTACCCACTCCAGTTTATGTGATTTCTGTCCCTTTTCCTTATAATATTTTCCTGGGGAGACCCTATATTCATGCTATGGGTTTCGTAACTTCTACTCTACATCGATATCTAAAGTTTGTTGCGAATAATCGAGTAGTCATAGTCAAAGCTGACCTGGAAGTTGTTCACCTTTGTGAACTAGTGGCTATTGGTTGGGATTTGTTTGTTTCTATTCTTAAGAATTGTATTCCATCCTTAACTTCTGATGTGATGGCATGTTCTTTGTGGAGTTTTCCCTAAAGTGAGTGTTGCTAAAGAAGAACCACCTAAAGCAAAAAGTCCTAAGTCCTCCCCGTCTACTTCTTCTTCTGAACCTAATGCATTTCTTGGTGATGATTTCAGATCTTTGGAGTTATCTAAGTTCTTTATTGGGGAATACAAAGTGAATCCCACTTATCTAAAACTTCTGATAACCTCTAATGCCTCTAACAAAAAAGTAGATAACGCTCCTGTTGAAGAGGAAAGATGCGATCCTACTCAGGAGACCAGCCATTCCTCTACGAAGGAGGATAGTCCTGCTCTTGTTAAGGAGGTTAATGTTTGTGAATCGAGTAAAGGAGATAGTTGTGCTTTCATGGATGCATTTGATGTCCACTAGCGGACCAATTCTCTCTATGTGGAAATACCACCTTCCAAAGTTTTGCAAACACGTTATGGCTTCAAATATAAACCCACTTCTCAATACGGCTATGGGTGAGAAGGCCTTGGACATATTGAGCAAGGAATCTAGCCTATCCAATTTAAGCCTCGTAAGTGCTATCTAGGCTTGGGATGCTCTATTGAACAATCTAAGCAAAAACCTTGGTGGAGTGTTAATATGATGTTGGTTGAACCTCTTGGTTTGGTCCATCATGAATTAATAGAGGATGGGGCACAGGATGAGGAGGTCCCCTTGGAGGTTTTCTCTTCTGATGAAGTACTTGAGGATTTTTTAGGTGCCTACTACTCCTTGCCTCCTTTTCACCATAAGAGACGATTCCCATATCGCTTGAGCAAACATGCGCATTTTGAAGAATTTGTCCTAGATGTTGATGAGGAGGGCCCTCTAGCTAATGTTGATGATGGTGTTTCAATACCGTATCTTGAAGACCATAGTTCTCTCCTCAAAGGAGATACTACTAAATTCTATATGGATCCAAAGTCTTCTGAAAAGGTGATTTTCTCTTCTGATGAAGTACTTGAGGATTTTTTAGGTGCCTACTACTCCTTGCCTCCTTTTCACCATAAGAAACGATTCCCATATCGCTTGAGCAAACATGCGCATTTTGAAGAATTTGTCCTAGATGTTGATGAGGAGGGCCCTCTAGCTAATGTTGATGATGGTGTTTCAATACCGCATCTTGAAGACCATAGTTCTCTCCTCAAAGGAGATACTACTAAATTCTATATGGATCCAAAGTCTTCTGAAAAGGTGATTAAGATTGGGAAATGCCTTTCTTCCAAGGAAGCTGAGGAACACTCCGATCTTTTACATTCTCATCTTGATATCTTTGCTTGGTAGTATGAGGAAATTCCCAATATTGACGAGTCTATAGTGGTTCGCAATATTGTTCTATGTCCCAACGCCAAACTGGTTAAGTAGAAAACCGAAAGATCAATCCCAAGGTCGTGTTGTTGGTAAAGACTGAGATAGAAAAGCTATTGAAAGCATGCTTTATTTGTCCAATCGACTACTCCCCTTGGATCTCAAATATTGTTGCCATTAGTAAATTTGATGGTCCTATTCGTATATGCATTGAATTTTGTGATCTTAATAAGGATTCTCTTAAAGATGATTTTCCATCACCTAATATAGACATGATTGTGGACTCGAATGTAGGCCACGCCTTACTATCTTTCATGGATGGATTCTTGGGTTACAATCAAATCCATTTAACTTGAAAGATCAGTATAAGAAAACCTTCACCACCCCTTGGGGTACCTTCTATTATGTGGTCATGCCCTTTGGGTTAAAGAATGTGGGAGCAACTTACCAACAAGCAATGACCCTAATATTCCATGACTTCATTCATAAAATTCTAGAAGACTATTTGATGATATCTTGGAAAAATCTATAACCCGTTAGGATCACATGAAAAAGCTTCATCTTATTTTTGAAAGGCTTCAACTCTATAAGACGAGGCTTAATCCTCTTAAGTGTGTCTTCGGTGTAGATGCGCGATTTTTTTTTGGATTTATAGTCTCTCATCGTGGAATTGAGGTCGACACAAATAAGATTGATGCAATTGTTAACATGCCTCCACCCAAGAATATTACTGAGTTGCAAAGTTTACAAGGGAAGATTTAGGAAATGCACAAATTCATATCTCAATTGGCCGATTGTACCCTTCCTTTCACTCGCTTGTTGAAAAAAGATGCTCGCTTTGTATGGGATGAAGAATTCCAAAAGGATTTTGAGTCAATCAAAACTTATTTGGCTAATCCTCTCGTACTAATGCCAACTATGCATGATAGACCCTTATTTCTTTACCTTGCTGCATCACCATACACTTTGGCGGCCTTGCTCGCTCAATATGACAATGTTGGGAAAGAGAGAGCGGTCTATTACATTAGTCGTGTCCTAGTTGATTATGAAACCCACTATTCATTAATGGAGAAACAATGTCTTACTCTTGTCTTTGCAACGTAGAAGCTAAGAGACTATCTTCTTCATGCTAAAAAACATGTCATTGTGGAAAGTGACCTTTTAAAGCATTTGTTCTCCAGTACCGACCTTGCTAGGAGCTTAGTGAAGTGGGTAATGTTGCTTTCTGAGTTTGATATAAAGTTTTCCACTAAGAAATCAATAAAGGGTCAAGTGGTTGCCGATCAACTGGTAGACGCTCCTTCATCTCACTCCTTCTTGGGTTTGGACTTATTCCCTGATGAGAACCTCTTTGTGATCAATCATGACCTTGTGTGGAAGATGTGTTTTGATAGATCGAGGTGTCAGACAGGCTCTAGAGCAAGCGTGGTTCTAATCTTGCTTGAAGGTAAGACGATCCCTCTCTCCTTTTGATTGGACTTCCCTTGTACCAATAACATCACTGAGTACAAAGCTCTCATTGCTAGCTTGTGTGTCGTGATTGCGATAAAAGTAAAACATCTCCGTATACTGGGTGACTCTAAGCTTATTGTGAATCAGATTACGAGAACCTATCAGGCTAAGTAAAGTAAGTTGTCTCGGTATCAAGACCTTGCTTTTTCCTTCCTTAATCAGTTCTCCTCTTTCACAATAGACAACGTCCCTAGGAGAGAAAATTGACACGTAGATACCATGGCAAGTGCCACCTCCTTAGTACCTTCAGATGAAGATAAAAAATAATAATACTTTGTGGTTCAGGTCCTGATGTAGAGGAAGGACCTTCTTAAGGAAACAACTCAAAAAGACAAGGTGTTCTTACACCAACTCCATTCATGCTCCTAGGTGCACTACACTAGGCCTCTATCATTGAACTTGTTTGGGGCTTTGATCCAACTTGTTTGGACAATACAAATGAGATGGGAAGACTTCTCTTGAGGATTGAAATATATTTGAACATGATCTTGGACAACTTCAATGTGGTGAACCTACAACACAACAACTCACAGGCTTACAACTTCTTGTATGTTGCACCTAGTAGAAGCAATTTTAATGGTTTAAGACCAAACAAGTGCAAATGGTTTCTAACACTCATCCACTAACTTAAGAACCATTTACACCTTGCAACCTAAGCATTTCCATGCAGATTTAAATGTTTTCACACAACAAGGAACTCAACTTGATTGGCCATCGTTTATGCTCTCAGTTGCATCTATAGTCCTTATAGGAAAATCTTTGCATTTTGTCATATAGTTGCCACCAATGACCACCAATTCCTCGAATAGGTCTATAATACCTTCATACACACCCTCGACACCTTTTCCAATCACAAAACACACTAATCTTGCATTGATGGCATACAAAATACCCTTCACAACCTTCACAATCTGATACATATAGAATATTAGAGCTACTGTCCACTAGAAGCATGAGAAAACCTCAACTTGGGTCCCTCAAAACTTGGAACAAGGTAAAGCACATAAATATAAACCTTTCCACCCATTGTGGTGATTTTCCACTGGTGGAAGCCTGAGTTACACCTTTATTTTCCCTCTTAGGTTACCCTAAGTAGGGTTTTGACAGTTTTTAGAGAAAATGCAATAACTTCCTAAATACTCGATGAAAATTGGTGCAAAAAAAAAAGAAAAGTAGATTCACATTCCAAAATAGTTCAATTAGTTTCAGATCAACATATAGACCGTATAGGTTGTACACAGTGAAAGAACATACATGACTACAACATTAGAAAACACATAAAAAGCTTGCTTCTATTCACCAAAACTTCAAAAAACAAAATTTTCCAACCTCCATCCGACTTTGGAGGGTGTACCCATACATTTCCAACCAATTTGAACTATTTTGCAATGGTTTCTTGATTTGCATGTAACTGTTTCTTGATTTTTGACACCTTTCCAAAGTTGCATGACAACTTTTTGAGCAACATGGTCCAACTTTTTACACTTTTTAATCAAAGACCCTATTAACACTCCAAAATGGATCAACATGATCCCAAATGGACATAAATAACCTTAGTAGACTTTGAAACACACAAAAAACCTAAAACTCAAAAATAACAAAAAGTATGCTTAATGAGGCTTCTGATGCCCCTGCACCATACACCTAAGGGGAAGAAAACTCAAGTCCCACTTGAGTGTAGCTTTGCAACAATGCATCCATGTTTGATAATATCAGATTCAGATATCCAAGTAGCATCTTCTATAGGAATACCCCTCCACTTGACCAAGTATTGAAAATATGTTGCGTTTCTTGTTTTCTTGAGTTCCTTGCTATCAAGGATGCACTCCAACTCCAGAGGTTTGTTGGGAGGAAGGTCTTGGATCCATTAATCATGTGAAAATTCTTGGGAACTTGCTTCATTACCTACAACAACATCCCATTTGAAAGGGTACAAGTCAGATACATTAAATATAGGTTAAATTCGAATCCCACTTGATAATTCAATCTCATATGCATTGGGACCAAACTTGTGAACAACCATGCAAGGTCCAATTTTCTTCATCTACAATTTGGAGTACTATCCCTTGGGAAATATATTTTTTCTTAGATGAGCTAGAACCAAATCTCCAACCTTGAAATGGACTTCTCTCCACTGTATATCAACCCTTTGCTTATATTTTTCAACACTTTTTTGTAGGTAATCCCAACCTATTGGTGAATTTCCTTCATAGACACAACAAATTACTCACCCTCAGCACTCATTCTCTCCATTCCACTGATATCCATCAATTCAAAGACCCCTCTAGGACACAAACCATAAACAGCTTCAAAAGGACTCTTACCCACACTTCTATTCACTGAATCATTATATGCAAATTCTGCCTTAGGCAAGATCAGATCCCATTGAGTAGAATGCTCTTTTGTAAGACATCTTAAGAGGTTACCAAGACTCCTATTAACCACCTTGGTCTGCACATCAATTTGAGGGTGATAGGTAGAACTAAAACTAAGGTTGGTGCCAAGTTTCTTCCACAAAGTTCTCCAAAACTTCCCAACAAATATACTATCTCTATCTGAAACAATACTCAAAGGAAAACCATGAATCTTTACCACTTCTTTGAAGTATAAACCCACAACATAATATGCATCATTTGTGCTCTTACATGGGATGGAATATGCCATCTTGGAGAACTATTCTACTACAACATAGATGGAATCAAAACCTCTAGGTGTTTTTGGTAAACCTATTACAAAATCCATACTTATAGACTCCCAAGGCCTGTTTGGAATAGGAAGAGGCTGATACAAAATTGCATTTGTGCTACTCCCTTTTTCCTTTTGAAAAACAACACATTTATCAACAAATTTCCTTACATCAGTTTTCATTTTAGGCAAAAAATAGTGTCCTCTTAACTACTCCAAGGTATTATCAAGACCAAAATGACTTGCAAGACCACTATGCTTCTGTTTTATCAAGTTATCTCTCATTGAACACTTAGGGACACAAAGTTGTGCTCCCTTGAACAACAAATCATCTTGAATCAGAAAATCAAGCCAATTATCATCATTGCTGCTACAAGGCTGCTTACAACATGCATATATATCTTTGAAATCTGCATCTTCAAGATACATACCTTTCAAGGATTCAACTCCCACGCTTTGTAACTGAATTTTCTGCACTATTAGAGCCATTCTACTCAAAGCATCTAATACTTTATTGGACTGCCTCTTCTTGTATTTAATGGTGAAAGTAAAACCTTGCAAATATTTCACCCATTTAACATGCCTATAACTGAGTTTCTCTTGACTATTCAAAAATTGGAGGGTGTGGTTATCAGTATAGACTATGAACTCTTTGGGAAGTAGGTAATGTCTCCACCTTTTCAAGGACTGAACCAAAGCATACATCTCTAGGTCATAGGAAGAGTATTTCTTCTTAGCCTCATTAAGTTTTTCACTAAAGAAGGCAATGGGCCTGTCCTCTTGACTCAACACCACCCCTATGGCATAGCCACTTGCATCACACTTAATAGTAAACACCTTATTGAAATTTGGTAAGGCTAATATGGGCTGCTCTGCTACCCTCTTTTTCAAATACTCAAAACTCTTTTCAGCTTCACTAGTCCAAACAAACTTCTTTCTCTTATCCCCCTTGATGGTATCAATGGTTGGAGCACAAACATGACTGAAACCCTTAATAAACTTCCTATAAAAACTTTCCAATCCATGGAAAATTCTTACCTCAACACCTGATTTAGGTGGAGGACAACTTAGAATAGGTTCAACCTTGCTTGGATCCATTTTCAAGGTGCCTTTTGTAACCATAAAACCAAGATATACTAAATATTACTTCATAAACTCACATTTATTCAAATTAATCATTAGTTTCTCTTCATTCAATATTCTTAAAACCAAATCCAAATGGTGCAAATTCTCTTAGTTTTATTGAAAACAAGAATGTCATCAAGATAAACCACTACAAACTTACCAATAAAAGGCTTGAGAACTTTATTCATCAACCTCATGAAGGTGATGGGTGCATTTGAGAGACCAAAAGGCATCACAAGCCACTTATAAATCCCTTCATTTTTCTTAAATGCTGTCTTCCATTCATCCCCTGGTCTAATCTTGATTTGGTGATACCCCTTCTTGAGGTCTATTTTGGAAAAGTAGGATGCTCCACCTAAACAATCCATCAAGTATTCCATTCATGGAATGGGGAATTTATATCTAATTGTAATCTTATTGATGGCCCTAGAATCAGTGCACATCCTCCATTCACCTCCCTTATTTGGTGCTAGGATAGTGGGAATCAAACAAGGACTAAGGCTCTCTTTAGTTAGCCCCTTATCAAGTAATTCTTGGACTTGTCTCTTAATCTCCTCATTATGTTGTGGTGTCAACTTATATGCTGCCTTATTAGGCAAACTATCCCTTGGAATAATATCCCTCATAGGAGGCAATGTGTTTGGGAGTTCATCCACTACTATATCAACATACTTCTTTAGCAAGTTTTGAATTTTGAAAGGCAACACTTCTTTCTTTTCTTCTGTCACAACAAACCTAGGCTTGACTATGATGGCGAAACCCATATTGTCCTCTTCCATAGCCTTTATGAATTCTTTCTCTCCTACCAACATTACATTGGATTCCACTTATGGTGTTTTATCTTCATCTTTCAATGGTGTTAGAGTATATGAAACTCCATCATTCTCTATGACATATGTGTTCTTTCTACCATCATGTTTGGAATTCTATCATGCCATGGTCTACCAAGAAACACATGACAAACATCCATAGGAATGATGTCACACATGACCTTGTCCTTATAACCCCCTATATGGAATTCTACCCAACTTTTTTCATTCACTAACACTTGCTGCCCTTTGTTTAACCAAGAAACCTTATATGGAGTGGCATGAGGCAATCTTTTCAACTTTAACTTCTCTACCATTTCAACTAAAACCAAATTGTTAGTACTTCCCAAATCAATGACAACTTTACAACAATTACCTTGGCATTTGCATGTAGTCTTGAAGAGTGACTTTTTTTGAGGTGGTTCCTTCTCTACATGAACTTTAATCAAGGTTCTTCTCATCAATAAGGACTCTTCAACTTCTGGTTCTGCATTTTGTGATGGGGAATTAAGACTTTCAACATCATCTCCACCTTGTGCAATCTGATTTCTCCTCCCACCTTTAAAATAAGTAGATGACTGCTACTTAGGGCATTGCCATGCTTGATGGCTTGCAAATTTATTGCATTTGTAACACTTTCCAGTAAATCCACTTGAGCCTCCTCTATTCCCAAATATTCCTCTAAATTTGGTCTTCTTCCTCTAAAGCTGCCCCTTGAATCTGATGTTTGTTCTTGTGAGTTACTTGTCTCTACTTGAGACCTTTGGGACTGTCCTCTACCAGTAAAAGTCCCTCTTCCTCTAAATTTTTTCCTTCCCCTACCTCTACTTTTCTTTTCTTGTCTCCTTTTCAACTTGTCTTTAGCCTTTATGGCCAACTAATAACACTCTTCTATTGTTCTTGGACTTGTGAGACTTAGTTCAGCTTGTAGGCTATACTTTATCCCATTGAAATACCTTGCAACTTTGTCAACATCTTCTTCCATGTGGCCTGATCTTATGCTTAGTTTGTAGAACTCTTCTGTGTATTTTTTCACATCCATTTCTTTTTGCTTCAAATATTAAAACCTTCTATATAAGTGAAAGGCATAATCACTAGGTAGGAATTTACCTTTCAATTTTGCAACCATTTTGTCCCAATATGTAATATTTTCTTTGCCTTTCCTCTTCCTCTCTTCTTGTACATAATCCCACCATAGGGATGCATGTCATCTTAGTTTTTTTCTTTCCAATTTCACTTGTTGCCCTTTAGGTATCTCTTCAAACTCAAAATACTTATCTAATTCTCCTATCCAATCTAGGAGTTCTCCATTCAGACTTCTTGAATATACTAGAAGTTCTATTTTTACCTTGGAACCATTATTCTTAACTTCCTTTAGCAATCTCTCCAACCTCTTCTCTTCAACATCTCTTTCTTCTTCATGTTCTTCTTCTTCACCCACTTCTTCTTCTTCTTCTTCTTGGTCACTCAAATCTCCTATGACCACTCCTCTTCTTTGGTTGTCTCAAATGATGTGAGTCTTGCATCAAGGCTTTCCCTTATGGCTCTCAATTCTGGGGAAAGAGAGTCTCTCACCTCTCTAATTATTCTTTCCACATTCACCCTTGGAGGCATCTTGGCCGATCTTCAAACTCAACTTATTTTGTTACCTCTTATTGATCTTCTTTGCTCTGATACCAATTTGATGCATAGGAAGGACCTTCTTTAAGGAAACAACTCAAAAAGACAAGGTGTTCTTACACCAACTCTATTCATGCTCCTAGGTGCACTACACTAGGCCTCTAGCATTGAACTTGTTTGGGGCTTTGATCCAACTTGTTTGGATAGTACAAATGACATGGGAAGACTTGTATTTAGGATTGGAATATATTTGAACATGATCTTGTAGTACTTCAATTTGGTGACCCTACAACACAACTCATAGGATTACAACTTCTTTCATGTTGCACCTAGTAGAAGCAACTTTAATGGTTTAAGACCAAACACGAGAAAATGGTTTCTAACACTCATCCACTAACTTAAGAACCCTTTACACCTCGAAACCTAAGTGTTTCCATGCAGATTTAAAGGTTTTCACACAACAAGGAACTCAACTTGACTGGCCACCATTTATGCTCTCACTGTCATCCATAGTCCTTATTGATCAGTTTTTGCATTTTTTCCTATAGTTGCCACCAATGATCACCAATTACTTGAAAAGGTCTGTAAGACCTTCATACACACCCTCCACACCTTTTCCAATCACAAAACACACTAATATTGCATTGATGGCATACAAACTACCCTTCACAACCTTCACAGTCTAATACATATAGAATATCAGACCCACTGTCCACTAGAAGCATGAGAAAACCTCAACTTGGGCCCCTACAAACTTGGAAAGAGGTAAAGCACATAAATATAGACCTTTCCACCCATTTTGGTGATTTTACACTGGTGGAAGGCCAAGTTACATCTTTGTTTTCCCTCTCGGGTTACCCTTAGTAGGGTTTTGACAATTTTTAGAGAAAATGCTTTAAATTCCTAAATACTCAATGAAAATTGATGCAACAAAAATAAAAATGAAGTAGATTAACATGCCAACACGGTTCAATCAGTTTTAGATCAACATATAGATCCTATAGGCTGTACACAGTGAAAGAACAAGATTGCAACAATTACTTGAAAAGGTCTATAAGATCTTCATACACATCCTCCACATCTTTTCCAACCACAAAACACACCAATATTGCATTGATGGCATACAAACTACCCTTCACAACCTTCATAATCTGATATATATATATAGAATATTGGACCTATTGTCCACTAGAAGCATGAGAAAACCTCAACTTGGGCCCCTACAAACTTGGAAAGAGGTAAAGCACATAAATATAGACCTTTCCACACATTTTGGTTATTTGACACCGGTGGAAGGCCCAGTTACATCTTTTTTTTCCCTCTTGGGTTATCCTAAGTAGGGTTTTGACAGTTTTTTAGAGAAAATGCAATAACTTCCTAAATACTTAATGAAAATTGATGCAACAAAAAGAAAAATGAATTAGATTCACATGCCAACACGGTTCAATCAGTTTTAGATCAATATATAGATTGTATAGGCCGTACATAGTGAAAGAACAAGACTACAACGTTAGAAAACATAGAAAAGGCTTGCTTCTATTCACCAAAACTTCAAAAATCAAAATTTTCCAACCTCCATCTGACTTTGGAGGGTGTATCCATACATTTACAACCAATCCCAACTATTTTGCAATGGTTTCTTGATTTTCATGTAACTGTTTCTTGCTTTTTGACACCTTTCCAAAGTTGCATGATAAATTTTTACATTGTTTAATCAAAGACCCTATTAACACTCCAAAATGGATTAGCATGATCCCAAATGGTCATAAATGACCTTATTAGACTCTAAAACACACAAAAAACTTAAAACTCAAAAAAAAAAAAAAAAAGTATGCTTAACGAGGCTCCTGATGCCCCTGCACTAGGTCCTTCCGTCTCCTATTGTTTCTGATCAACCTGAATCTAATGCTTTTGTGTGTTCTCACGTAAAACTAGGAGAATGGATTTCTAACATCTACAACTATCTGAAGAATGGAAACTTTTTTGATGATTCGATGAAAATGATCGCACTCGCATACAAAAGCTCTTAGTCTATTATGTTGTTTTGTTGGATGTTCTCTATCAAAAATATTATAACGGCTTGCTTCTTCAATGTCTCACTAAAGTGGAAATACCCCTCGCCCTTAAGGAAGCCTATTTGGGTTCTGGTGGTGGACATTTTTGTGGTAAATTCTTGATGTGAAAAGTAATCCACATGGGGTACTTTTGGAAAACGATGGAATAAGACTCCTTCAATTTTGTTAAAAGGTGTTCAAAATGTCAACATAGTTGTCTTATACATGCTTCTTCACAAGAGTTACAAAACCAAAAATCTCCTTGGCCATTTGCAAAATGGGGGTTGGATATTATCAAAAAAATATCACCTCCTTCTTCTAAAGGACACACCTTTATCATTACTGCTATAGATTACTTCACAAAGTGGGTCAAAGCCATCTCACTTGGATCAAAAAACACTGAAGCTATTTGTATCTTTCTTCTAAACAACATCATTGCTCGTTTTGGGTTTCCTTCTACACTTGTTTGTAACAATGGTACACCAGTCAAAATGAAGGAAGTAAAACAATTCCTAGAGAAGTTTCACATTCAACATAGATTTTCTACACCATATTATCCTCAATCTAATGGCCAAGCAGAAGCATCTAATATGACTCTCGAGTTCATTCTTCACAAAATAGCAAATAAACACGGTAAGGATTGGCATGTTCAATTAACATACGCTTTATGGGCCTATCGTACGAGTGTCTGCAAGGCAACGAGAACAACACCCTACAATCTTGTGTATGGAGACGAAGCTATCACGCCTTTAGAGTTGGAAATTTTGTCTTTGCGACTTTCCATTAAAGGGTTAATTGATGATGAAAATTACCAAGATAATCATTTGTATTAGCTAGAGATGTCAATGAGCACTGGTTACATGCCCTTGACCATCTTAAAGCTTATCAACTATCATTATCTAGACAGTATAATCAAAGTGTACTTCTTAGGGATTTCAAGGTAGGTGACCTAATTCTCTATGAGAATCAAGAAATGTAAATGTGCTTCTTGATCAAAGGGGAAAATTTAGTCCTAATTGGTTAGGCCCTTACATTGTCATCTTTGCGTATGGTTTAGGTGCTTATGGGTTATCATATATGGATGAGACACATCTAAAAGAACCTGTTAATGCAATGCATCTCCATCTATACTATGTATAGTGTCTAATGTGTCACATGTACAATGTTCACTCTTTAAGGGTCGTAGCATTGCATATGTTGACATTTGTTCATTAACACATAATGGGTTAGGGGGAGGAGGAGCACTAGGCCCTTGCACCACTGACATCAGGAGCTTCCTTAGGCACTACAAGAGTTGCTGCTAGGACCAAGGGTGGGGCTGGTGGCGCTGACAAAATTGGAGTGGCTCATGGAGGAGAGGACATCCTCTACCACCACCTCAACCTTGGTGAAGCCACCTTGACCTCCTCGGCCTACTCCTGTTGCTTTGGCTAGCCCTCTTGCTATTGCTCCTCTTGTTCATCTCTGCTGCCTTAGTGCCTCCACCTCTGCTTGGGTGGTTGTGGCGGCATGTACCCTTGCAGACCAGGATCTCCCATGGTGGCATTTGTTAGGAACACTAGAGCAGGACGGTGTGCTGCCCACCATGCTAGAAAATATCTAGCTATGCTGACATTATCTATCGTGCCCATTGCCGATAGATTTGTATTGTTGGACTCATCATCAAAAAGGTGGAAATTTGCTAAGGTAGGAAGAAGATGGTCCCCCAGCCTCACTGCACTCCGAACAACTCGGTTGTATGTGGGAACGAGAGGAGGAATAGTCTGAATTTTACCATTCTATTGCATGACTTGGCTCCAATGGTATGGCATGATAACAAAATTAGTGTGACCGAGAATGAAGCGGTCATGTGTAGGTTCCAAAGGAACCTTCCATCATCAACCCACTCAAATAGTTGGTGGGGTATCCATCTGATATGGTTTGGTGTCAAGGTATCAAATTGCAGCCGCCAAAATTGTAGATCACCATGTCTCCACTACCGAGTGAGCTTGTACTAGTGGGCCATCTAAACAATGTAATCCCGCATATATGGGAAGCCTTTTGGCCTCGTGCAGGTGATGTGAGGGAAAGCACACACTTGCAAAAGCATGCATGTGGTTAGAATATAGTACTCAGTGTACGTATCGCTCGAGCTCCTGGTATAGGTGCACAAGCATGCTCGCCCCCATGCAAAAACTATGCATTGCTCCACCATCTACTGAGTGGTGTAGACAAGGCCCTCATGCAGGTCGTAGCATCTCCCATCTATGGTGATTTGTGTAGCCATGGTCACCACCATGAAATGACGCAATAGAGGGGCAGTGGTCTGGGCTTGATCAAAGCATCAGGTGTAGATGTGCCTGGTCCCGTCTCCGTCATCTGTCTGGTCAGAGCAGTATCAGACACCGTCTAATCGCTCCAACACCAAGTGTTCATCATCCAACTCTATCCGTCAACTGTAGATGGGGAGACCAAGGATGCGGTAGACATCCTCTAGAGTGAGGGTCATCTCTCTAGTGGGCAACTAGAAAGTCGATGTGGTGGCGTCCCACCTCTCCATGAGTGCCATCAACATCCTGTTATGATAAAGCATCTCTGGCATGGTATAAACATGCCAAAGACTGATGTGCTCCAAGTGTGTGACCTCCTTGGATAGCCGGTCCCTATGGTCTAGAAGCAAGCATAGCACCTACCCACCAGGATGCTCCCCGATCTTGGGATAGTCTTGCAAAAAAGGAAAAAGTCTAAGTCAATACATGGCCGACTAAAAAAAATAAATTAAGTTGAAAAACATTAAAGGATGTGCACGCTATGTAGATGTTTGTGGGTCGCATAGGTGTCCTAATCTGATAATAATGGCATAAGGATGATAGCATTGGACCCAGACACCAGTGCACGTTGAAGATGCACGTGTGCATCTAGGATGCCTGCGTTGCTTGAGGGTGGAAACCATGCAAAAAATCACAAAAAATAATCAAATGAAGTGGTTTTGAGGTCTACATGATCTACCTCGAGACCCTCAATGATATTTGTGCATAATTGGTCTGGCCTCAGATCCTCGTACTCTTGTCTGTTCGACATTTTTATGAATTTTCTCTCACAAAAGTCAACAAAATCCTCACGATGAATAGTGAAAATGACCCTTCTTGGGGCCCACCTAGGTATATATAGGCCCCCTAGGGCCCATTTTTCCTAGAGTTTGTAGCTCCCTGGTTTCTCCTGATTTTACCCCACCTAGCTGGGGGAAAACTCAGGAGGGGACATATAGTCACCTCTTTAGCATATTTTTCTTCGAATCACCAAATTTTTTCTTCATCATTCTTCTTGCCATTGTAGCTTCTTCCAAGTTTTTAGTATTGACTTAAAATTGAGTTTTGCAGAGTAAAATTTGTGCAATTTTTCACGACAGGTGTTGTATTTCTTGCTGAGTTTGATCACTGGGGGAATCTTTAGTATTGGTTGGCTTGACCTCTGCAACCTCCACAGTACCTTTTTCTGGCACACAAATTCAAAAACTTCAAGTTTGGGTGATTTTTTTCTTTTCTAGTTTAGTGTGGCTAATTTTTCCCAAAATTGAGCCCACTAAAGTGGGGGGAAAATGTAATGTCACAAAAATGCACCTAAGGGCCATTTCAAGTTTTAGCACTTTTCCTAAAATTTATGACACCTAAACACATTAATGGAAAAAACCCCATGGGTTGGAATTTCATAATTCTAACTCCATGTGGTCCAAAGGTGAAGCAACAATAATCTATTGACCCATTTCTTGAAAACTTGTGTTTTGGACGCCTACGTGACATGCTAGCATCCTGGTGGCTTTCCAAGTTTGCAATGGAGAATATCGAATCCTGGCTCTTGACACGTGTCCTTTTAGTCAAGGTCTCAAGTGTAACAACTCCTTACTGCCCTTGTGTGCAAAAAAACCCCTCCTTCTCTCTCATTTTGGGGGTTCTCTGATTCATTCAAGGCTCTCTCTTTAGTTTCACTTCTCAATCTCTCCTACTCTTGGAAATAACACTTATACAAGCAAATCTCTGTTGGACTGAGGTCCTTCCAATAGCCAAATCTCTCTAGAAAGCATTCAATGGTGTGTCCATGTGTTCAAGAGGGTATTGAGGCCTATTGGTAACACTCTCTCACTCTTTTCTATTTGCGAATAGATTAGATCTCTTTGTTCATTTAGTACTGGGTGGTGCGGGTTATCCTCTTGAAGTGGGGATTGCTTTCACCACTCCTTTTCAAGTCCATTTTGATTTCTCTCTCTATCTATCTGGATGTCTGTGGAGGTGGGAACATTGAAGCAGGGGTTTGAATGTGGAAAATCTCTATACAACCCCAACATTTTTCCTCATCCGCCTTGTGTGCAGGTTGTTAAAGCAAAACTCAGAGTGAGAATTCGAATGTCTAGTTGTTCATAAGCTCCCTCTTAGCTATCCTTGTGCTTTCTCTTAGTTTTTTCTCTTTGCCTTGTCTTTTTGTTCAGTAGACTTTGGATCTGGGTTAGATAGTGAAGCTCTGGTCAACTCGTTTCAGTTTTTGAGCTCTCTATTTCTTAGGATGCTAGCGCATCATTTGGAATTTAGCGCATCGTACTGGTGTCTTGTATTCGCGCTGAAATATTTTGGCAAAGAGTTCCTCTTTCGAAGGAAGAAATCTAGAAGATTTTCCATTTCTTCATTCAACTTACATTGAGGTGGTTAAGGGCAGTTCGCTCCTTGAGATTCTCTTAAGAACGAAGAGACTTGTGAGCAGTGAATCCCTCTTATCTCGCAGTGTGAAAGAAGACCTTGCCTAGCATAAAGCCATCCATCCAGATGTGTTGGAACTATTGGTTTGGTCACATGATGAACATAACTAAAGTTACACCACCTTGCAACTTTACACTGCATGCATCTAACGCTTTTTCCATCAACTAAAAGCTTGACACCATAGGAAAACACATTAGAGATATAAAAAAATGAGAGAGACTATTGTAGAGGGACCCTAGGTGATACTGTAGCCTCATATGAAATGTTTGTAAGTGCCACAGTTTTTGAGTAATAGCTCATCAAATTTTTCTACCATTTTGCACTTTGGTCTCTTAAGAGAATTCACTGGTAGAATGTAGCTTGAACTATTTCAGCATGTTTGGGTGTAAAACAAGACATTGCCTAGAATAAACCCACCCATCCAGACGTGTTGGAACTGTCTATTTGGTTGTATGATGAACAAAATGAAAGTTACCCCACCTTGAAACTTTTCACTGCATGCACCTGACGCTTTTTCCATCAACTAAAAATTTGACACCATGGACAAACGCCTTAGAGATCTCAAAATATGAGAGAGGTTATTGCAGAGGGGCCCTAGGTGATCTTGTAGCCTTAGATGAAATTTTTGTAAGTGCCACAGTTTCTGAGTAATATCTCATCAAAGTTTGCTGCCTTTTTGCACTTTGGTTTGTTAAGAGACTTCACCGATACAATATAACTTAGACTATTTCGATGTGTTTGGGTGTGAAATAGGACCTTGCTTAGCATAAAACCACCCGTATAGACGTGTTGGAACTGTCGGTTTGGTCGCATGAAGAATAGACTGAAAGTTACACCACCTTGCATCTTTACATTGCATGCATGTTCGTTTGGTCTAATGACATGTATACCATTGAGTTTCAAGTGCACTTATGTATTAGGGTTAAATGGTGTAGATTATATTTCCATCATAGATCAAAATTTTATGCCATCTCTAAGGCATTTGTTTATGCATCATAATTGAATGACATTGACTCTTGTATTTGATCAAGTTCAAATGGAGTATGAAAATTTTGTTAGGTTGAATGGCATATATGACAACATCCTACTGATTTTGGATTTTGTGTTAAGCATACATCATAACTAGTGTTCATTATGGTGTGCTTAGTGTGTTTATTCATGCATGTTGATTATGAATTTTTGAGTGAAAGTTCTAATAACATATATGCCACTAAGTTGTATGGATTTGAGTTGATGGTTACAAATTATTATGACTAGAAGTTTTTTGAAAGTTGCTTTTTCATGCATTATGGTTGAATGACATTGATGCTTCTACGTGACTGTATGACATTTGCATGAAGGAATCGATGATATATATCATTTTGTTGTATGTTGGGTTTTGTTGAAAGGTTGCTTTGGTAGACATGTATGAAAAATGTGGTAGTTCATAGACAAGGTAGTGAGTTGATTGAAAAAATGTGTCAAGGAAATGTAGTCTCATGGCTATGGATTGTCATGGCATTCCATCACCATAGACCACATTTCTTTGACGCATTTTTGCAAACACTTCACTGCCTTGTCTATACTATTGCTTACTAATATGATTTGATAGATTTTTTCCAAGCATCCATAGCTTGTTTGGAAGCACCTATTTTAGGCTTTTAGCAATAGTAGGAAGGCAATGAACTATTTGATAAAAATGATTTTACCTATATGTATGAAAAATGTGGTAGCATAGACAATGCAGTGAATTGTT
Source organism: Sequoia sempervirens (assembly GCA_007258455.2). NCBI lineage: Eukaryota > Viridiplantae > Streptophyta > Pinopsida > Cupressales > Cupressaceae > Sequoia > Sequoia sempervirens. The sequence continues at coordinate 23,445 of VDFB02320127.1, forward strand.
TGCAAAAATTCCTCAAAGAAATGTGGTCTCATGGAATTCCATGGAAAGCAAATGAAATTAGCAACTGCTTCTAGTTATTAGATATGGGTTGAGTTTGTCATCTATTAGCATCTAGTTATTAGTTATGTAATGTGAAGTAATGTTTTGAATTTGAAAGATGTGCAATACAATGTAATCAGTGATATGAATAAAAACTACAACAATCTATTTTCTACAATTCATTACTTGAACTCTTTATTTGTTTTGCTCTCTATATCTCTATGAAAAATGCTTTGGTAGACATGTATGAAAAATGTAGTAGCATAGAAAATTCAGTGAGCTGTTTGCCAAAATGCCTCAAAGAAATGTGGTCTCATGGAATGCTATGACAAGCAAATGCAATTGGCAGTTTCTCCTAGTTATTAGATATGGGTTGAATTTGTAAAAACTATATTGTAATTAGGATTTTGTCATCTATTAGCATCTAGTTATTAGTTATGCAATGTGAAGTAATGCTTTGAGTTTGAAAGATGTGCAATGCAATGTAATCAGTGATATGAATATAAACTACAACAATATATTTTCTACAATTCATTACTTGAAATCTTTATTTATTTTTCTCTCTATATCTCTATGCTATGGAAATGCATTTCAATTTTGCTACTATGGTTGCAACTATAGAAACTAATGATAAAGGGATCAAATTTGGCGAAGTTTTCCAAGGCAACCAAATTAATAGTACTATAACATGAGTAATAATGATCTATGTAATTCATAAAATATTAAAGTGCAAGATTGAAAGAAATCAATATTTGGATATAACATGTTTTCCATCATATCTCAACTGTTATAAAGTGATTATACATTCAAATTTTAAGTTTCAAAATAGGAAACCATGTAGACAATGAACACAATATGCCAAATATTGATTTTTATATATAGAAGTGTAAAGTAATTGTAAATCTACATATACAAATTTAGCATATATGCCAACTCAAAATAACATTTACAAAATGTAGCATATGCCATCTCATCTAGTCTATATATACAATGTATATGTCAAATGGCTATGTCATGTCAACAAAATCCTAATCTTTTGGGGGATCACCAAAACATAGCCTCTTTGAGCTACCTAATGGTTGAGAAGATGTCTGCACAAAAAACAATTCAAACCACAAATTAGATTAATTAGATCTCAATGGTAAATAACTTAAACTACTAAAAATAAAGTTATCTATTATTTTTTATAAGTTTCAAAATCACATCTAATCACTATACTAAACTATAAATTAAAGTCTAATTCAACTATTCATTACCTCAAGCATTTTTTCTTTCATTGCCATATACGTTCAGAAAATGATGGTCCCTTAGGATACTTAGGAGTCCTACCATATTGTCTTGGTCTTGGATCCAAAAACGTGGATGGAGGCATACTCTACAAGAAGAAAAATAAAAATGATAAAATCAATATATAATTGCTGTCAAAAAACATAAACTAACATATATCTACAAACTTATATAGATCTAATAGATATAAAAAAACCATATACCCGAATAGGTGATGCAACTAAGATAATTGATTGAGAGGAACTCATCTTGGTAAAAGGTGTGGCATCAGTCATATCTGGAGTACACTACAAAAGTAAAAATAAGATCAAGATATTAGTATTTTTTTAATTAATCATAATTTAAAGGATATGCACGTACAATAAAATTTTTTTACATGTAGAAAAAATATACCAATGTGTTTAGGAAAAAGTCAATGGCCGAAAGAGTTCCATGCTGCATATCTCTAATTTTCTCCTCCATCATCAACTGTTCAAACCCACTTAAATATACATTAGTAACATGTACTATTTTTTATAATAATTTTAAATGTAATGCACTATGAATATATTTAAGTTTTACTTGTATAAAAGATTGAGGTTGTTGCTCCTCATCTACATCAGGGGAGGGAACTACACTTGTTACTCACTCACATGTCTCCCCTGCACCTATAGTATGCATTGGTGTGCCATATTCTCCAAGTGACGTATCATGCACCTCAAACTCAGATGTGTCTAGGGGAGCCTCCTCTGTATCTCCCATAGGACCAAAACATGTATGTCCATATGTAGTGCACTGATGAGGAACACAAGTATGCGTCAATGATGATGCTGCACTAGTATCAAATAAAGCACGAGGAGCACCACCCTCTGGAAGCTGAGCATAGTGTGACAACTGTGTAATCAAATGGTCGATCAAAGAGTGTAGGGCCAAGAGACTATGCTGGGTTGCATCGACAACAATGTCTAGATGGGGTGTTGTAGGTGTGGGAGGAAGACTAGGAGGGGGAACATAGGGACCTTGCATAATATGCATTTCCCTAGGTCTATGCCATACCCACTCCCTGAAAAATGCTTGAAATCAAAATAGTTTACATGTCTTCCTCAAAAAAGTTCCACATATAATTTGTGGAGAAAGTATAGAGGGAAATTGAGGTTGTTGTTGGGTGGTTTATCAAAAACCATCCACCAATGACTCCAAAAGTTTGCAACTATACCTTGATGGGTGAACCATTTTATGGAAAATTTAGGTTTGCGTAAACCAAGATTTTAGCCTATTTGATCCAAAAAATGTTGGGCTAAATTGGCTTTGGATTTTTCTAATCTTTTGATGTCCTCATATGACAAACCATTTGCATATTCTAACCTCTTTTGATCTCTCCAATTTTGAAATGCAACATGTTGCTGGGTGATATCCTTAACATGAGAGATTATGGCTTCTATACTTGGGGTCACTGATCGCAAATTCTAATGGGTACGGTATCTCTTAGCTATGTTTTTCAATTCAATTATATTTATTTCAATTAAGTCTTGAATTGAAGGAGGGTTTTCTAGAGGGTTTGGTGGAGGTTTTGCTAAACCTTGTTGTAGATTAGAAATTTATAAATTAACATTGTTTTCAAATAATTCCTAAAATTTGAACAACAAAAAAACCTAATATTTTGTTAAAAAATCATATAAAACAATCAAAATAATTAAAAAATTGCGTTTTAACATACTCGTGTGATGAAAAATTGATGGGAATTCGCAAAGAGAGCTTGAATTGTGAAGGAAGGTGAAAATGGCATTGAAAACGAATATCCGAACTATCGGATATCCATTCCTTGCTTCTCTGCCGCGAACAGTCACTGTTAAAATGACTATTCATGACCTTGAATCTTTTATTTATACTGTCAAAAAATTGGATATCCATTTTTTAGAGCTATGCAAAGCTCTTCAAAATTGATATCTGTTTTTGAGAGCTACACATAGCTCTCCAATCCATTTTGGAGAGCACTTTAACTTTTTAAAATATGACATTTATTAATATATATATATATATATATATAATATGTATATAATATTTATTATATAATATATATATTATGTATATAATAAATATTATATATATTATATATTATTTATATGTATTAATATATTATATATTAATATAAATACATATTTTTATATATTAATATATGATTTTACAAAACAAATATCCATTGCTTAAAGCTATCCACAACTCTTCAAAACTGATATCTATTGTTTAAAGCTATGCGTAGCTCTCCAAAATACACTTTAAATTTTTAAAATATGATGTATATTAATATATTATATCTTTATATATATATAAATATATTATATATTATCTATTATATATATTAATATATAAAATATTAATATATATTATATTATATATATTAAATATATTATATATTGTATATTAATATATATTAATATATAAAAATACATATTAATATTATATATGACATTAATATATATATCATATATTAATATTAATATATAATAATATTAATATTAATATGACAAATTGATATTATATTAGCGATATTATATTATCTAAAATATAACTAGTAACGAATATCTGATATTGATATCAGATATCTATTTCGAGCTGATATAACATTTTTTTGTATTGGATATCTGTTATTAACAAATATTCACTTTTCTAAAAGAGGATATCCATTAATAATGTATATTCATTTTTCTTTGCTTTTACGATAGCAAAATGTACTTTTTACCAACCCAACCAAAAAGTCAAATATGATTTCTATGCTTTTCACTTCCTCATGTCGCATTTTTGTTGTTGCATCGCCACTGTTTGGCTCCTCATGATCTTGCATAGACCCTTAGTATCTGTGCATTAATGTGATTTAATGGATGGGGATCCACCATCTGATCCCCTTGTTGGGGAGTTATATAACCCTCATGGTGTTGGAAGTATGTATTGTCATTGATGTCAATAGATCTTTGTTATTGCATTGATTTCAACCTATGAAGATGCTTTGATTGGTTGCATTATGATGTCATTAGTAGTACCATTGATGTCAACCTTTAGTGTTGCTTTGATGAGTATATGTTTGTAGCTGTTCAACCTCTTGTGTGGTTGAGAAGGTGTTGCAGATTTTGAGATGATGTTTTTGGTGAAATTTTGAATAAAAGAGGAAACAATATGGTAAAGAGTATTTAGTGTGACAAAATTTGTTCAGTGTTTTGCTCTGCATTTCTTCATGGTTGAAGACCTATTTGTGCATTTAAGATATGTTGATCAAAGGTGTTCAAAGGTGTTATATCTAGAGCTTCAGGTTTTGGATCATTTGGCAGAAGAAGTTGTGCTCACCAGTGTGTGAACTATGCTATAGTGCTATTTGGGAGAGATGGTTTTGCTCCACATTTCTCCGTGTTGTGGTTTCTAGTTTTGTAGATATGAAAGTGTGCTTATATTACTCATATCTATCTCCAATTTGAATTGTTTGAGTTTTGGTGCTCTGCAAGGTTGGATTCATGTGCTACAATGTGTGGAAGGTTAACTGGGTGTACATAATGAGTATGTTCTTTAGGTGTATGATGTTACAAAGGATTTATTAGATTTCATGGTGTTGATGGAATATTCTAAATTATGTTTAAGTGTTGTGTGTGGTCTCCGAGTCATCTTTAGATTTGGTGAGTGTGTACTCAAAGGTTTAATAGTGTTTACATAGGTTTGGCTGACCTTGGGTGTTTACACTAATTGTGAATTTGCTTAGGTGTTTTTGGAAGTGTGGCATGGTGTGTATGAGTGGATATAGGTCCGAGTTAAGGTGTGATGTTCTCCACCTTCATTCCTCTCCACTGTGGGAATGTTTTGGTGCCGACCTAATTTGAATTTGTGTGTTTGAGGTACATAGGTGACTTTTTAGATTGTTTTCAAGGTTGAGGACATTATATATGTGTATTGAGTTGATGGAGGATGTGTGTGTGAAGTGTGTGTGATGTGAATTATGATGTGAAGTGTGAAAGTGCAAAAAATAGTGTGAGATTTAACGATCAATACTACTACAAGCAGTGAGCAGAAGGTGTCTACATTCTACAGAGAGTGCAAATGTTCTGGTTAAGAAGTGGTGGAATTTTTCTATTGCTTTGAGATGGATTTCTCATTGTAACAATCTTCTTTCTTCTTCTTTCTATTTTGGCAGTGAGCTCTTCTTTCTTTTGGGTAGTGAGGTTTTTGATAGTGAGCCTATTATATTTGGTGTTACAATTACTTTATATTATGAGCTAATCCTCACTGTGGTTTTTTCCTTCTTTGGTTTTCCATGTAAATCTAGTGTTCTCATGTGTTTGCATTTCTGTTTCTCATGTTTATATTCTGATAATGCATGATAAGGGTTTAATGGTTATTAAGGGTTTAAGGATTAATATAGGTCTAAATTTTAATGAGGGTTTGATGTTTTAATGTACAACTGATTCACCCACCCTCTCAGTTGTCTTGTGCATTCAATAATTGGTATCAGAGCAAGATTCCTTGGAAGAAATCTTAATCGCTTGAGGTAGATCTGGGATGACACACAAGAAGTAGGGTTCTCTATTTGATGGATCTGGTTATGCATTTTGGAAGACCAGGATGGAAGGTTTCCTTATTTCTTTAGGATTTGAGGTTTGGAAGTCTGTTGAAACTGGGTATACAATGTTTGCAAATGGTTTGAGTACTGATGATGAGATCAAGGAATATGAGAATAATGGAAAAGCAAGGTATTCTCTTTTGAGTGGTCTTTCTAATTCAGAACTTGTGAAAGTTATGAGTCTTAAAACTGCTAGTGAGATATAGAAAAAGATGGAAAGTATCTATGAAGGAGATGATAAATTCAAGCAACCAAATATGTAGAGCTTGAAGAATAAGTTTGAAACCTTAAAGATGACTAAAGAAGAAGACATTATAGGCTACATGCATAGAGTGGATGAAGTTGTCAATTCCATCAGAGGCCTTGGTGGAAAACTTGAAAAAGATGAGGTGGTCAAGAAGGTATTAATAACTCTTCCTAAAGCCTATAGTCATAAGGTTTTTTCTATTGAAGAAGCTATGAATTTAGATCATTATTATAGAGATCAAATTTTTGATGCTTTAACTACTTAAGAATTGAGAGAGTTTGGTCCAAGTGATTCAAAGAATGAGACCACTTTTAAAGTTGGAAAAGTTGAAAAGAATGAGGAATCAAATCTAGATGATGTTGATGATGTAGAGGAAAACTTTGTGAGGAGATTGAAAAAGGGTACTACAAAATATAGAGGTAAGTTACCTTTCAAATGTTTCAACTGTGGAAAGATAGGTCATTATGCTTCAAGATGTCTAGTCAAAGATTCAAATGATATATTTAAGGAGAATAAAGGAAAATCAATCAAGAGAAGTTACTATGTTAAAGAAGATGCCAACATATCTGATGATGATGATAATGAATGCTTGTTCATGGCTCTAAATGTTGGAACTAATTCTTCTAACTTTGAGATATGTATGAAGGAAGCTGATCCATAAAAAGGTCATAATGGAACTATGGTGACTACTTTTCATGCTAGAGAGGGAAAAAACTACTGGACTATTGACAATGAACACTCAAATCACATGATAAATGATAAGATTAATTTTTTTAAACTTGAAAATTTTGAAGGAGGTATTGTTAAGTTTGGTGATGATACATCTACTAAGATATGTGGAAAAGGTTCAATCAGTTTTGATGGAAAGCATAATATAGATGATGTTCTTTATGTTAAGGGGCTCTAGCATAATCTTCTAAGTGTAGTAAAAATGTGTAGCAAAGGATATAATCTTGTATTTTAGGATGGTGGTTATGAGATTAGAAAAAGGCTCTAGAACTCTAGATGCTATAGGTAGGACATATGGAAATGTTTATCAGCTTAAAGGTGCTAATTTGGTATGTGTTTTATGACTCAATCCAAAGAAATTTGGATATGGCATAAAAGAATGTGCCACATCAATTTTTATAGCCTAGTTAGAATTAGCTTTGCTCAAGCTGTGAGAGATCTACCAAAGATTACAAAGCTTATAAATGTAGTTTATAAGGAATGTCAAGTTGGGGAGAAAATGAGAAAAAGGTTTAATGTCAACGAATATTCTACAAGAGGACCTTTGGAGTTGGTGCATACAAACCTTTTTGGACCTACAAGAACAAGAAGTTTCCAAGGTGACAGGTACTTCATGTTGTTGATTGATGATTACTATAGAATGACTTGGGTAACTTTTCTCAAAGTAAAATCAGAAGCTCTAAACAAGTTTTAGGCATTCAAAGCTATTGTTGAGAATGAAATAGATATGAAAATAAAATGTTTAAGATCTGACAGAGGTGGAGAGTTCACCTCCAATGAGTTTAATAGTTTTTGTGAAGATCATGGAATAAAGAGACATTTGTCAGCTCCTAGGACTCCACAACAAAATGGTGTAGTGGAAAGGAAGAATAGGGTCCTGTTCAGGAAGAAACAAGGACAATGATGAAGGGAGAAAAAATATTGGATGTCTAGAGGAGAGAAGCAATTCATACTACAGTCAATATACTTAATAGAGCGCAAGCAAGGAAAAACAATTCAAAGAATCCCTATGAGTTGTGGTATGAAAGAATTCCCACTATCAAGTATTTTAGAGTGTTTGGAAGCAAATGCCATATCAGGAGAGATGAAGAAAAATTAGAAAATTTTGATGCAATATCTGATGAAGGAATCTTCCTTGGATACTCTATAAAAAGAAAAGCTTACCGATACTACAACAAGAGGTTGAAAAGAATTATTGAAAGTGCAAGTGTCAAGATGGATGAAGATCTACATAAAAGTTTAGTGAAGATAGATGAATATGAATCAAATGAGTCCTCTTGTAGAGAAGAAGAAAAATATAAAGGTAAGGAAAATGAAGTATAGGCTGAAGAGGAAGAGGCTCCAAAAAGGATCCCTAAGACTCCTAAGTATTCATAGAAGAATCATTCTAAAGATCAGATCATTGGTGACAAAAGAAGAGATGCATTGGCAAGAAGAAAGGATATTATGACAAAAGAACAAGTAAAATTATGTTTACTTTACAAATTTGAACCTAAAACAATGGGTGATGCATGCAAAGATGAGTATTGGATCAAGGCTATGGAAGAAGAACTAATGCAGATTAAGAAGAATTAGACTTGGGAACTTGTCCCAAGACTAAAAAATAAGAATGTGATTGGAACTAAGTGTGTATTCCTAAATAAGCTAAATGATAATGGATAAGTTGTTAGGAACAAGGAAATACTTGTGTGTAAAGGTTACTCACAAGTAGATGGAATAGAATTTGAGGAGATATTTGCTCCATTGGTAAGAATGTAAGTTATTTGGATGTTTTTGTCTTTTACAGCACACAAGGAATTCAAAGTATATTAGATGGATGTGAAGTATACATTTCTAAATGGTGAGTTGTAAGAAGTTTATATTGAATAATCGAAAGGATTTTAGTTATCAGATAACCCTATTATGGTCTACAAATTGAAGAAGGCATTGTATGGACTCAAGAAAGCTCTCAGAGATTCGTATGCAAGATTGGAAAGGTACTTGTTGCAACAAGGATTCAATAAAGGTACCACAAATAGAAATATTTATTTTAAGGTTGAAAAAGACCAAATCTTGATTGTGGTTGTGTATGTCAAGATGATATAATTTTTGGAGGAAATGAAGTTATGTGCAAGAGATTTGTAGAATAGATGAAAAATGAGTTTGAGATGTCTATGTTTGGGGAGATGAATTTCTTCCTTGGAATTCAAATCAATTAGACATAGAAAGGTATATTCATTTCAACATCAAAGTATGTCAAGGAAATGTTGAGGAAGTTTGAAATGTAAGATTCTAAATTGATATGTACTCCTATGGTTACTGGTTGCAAGTTGAGCAAGAATGATGAATCCTCTAAAGTTGATCAAAGCAAGTATGGATCAATGATTGGAGGACTACTATATCTAATCATTACTAGACCGAATATCATGCATACAATTTGTATTGTGGCTGGATTTCAAGTAGATCCCAGAGAATCACATGTCGCAACAGTGAAGAGAATATTCTAATACTTGAAAGGAACTCCACAACATGGTCTATGGTATCCAAAGGATACTTATTTCTCTTTGAGTGACTATACTAATGTATATTGGATAGGTTGTGTGTATGATAGAAAAAGTACAAGTGGTGGTGCATTCTTTCTTGGAAACAAGTTGGTGTCTTGGCTAAGAAAAAATAGGATTCAATGTCATTGTCTACTGCAGAAGAAGAATACATTGATGTAGCATCTTGTTGCACATAATTTTTGTAGATGAAGAAGACTTTTAAGGATATTAGAATGGTATATGATGAACCTATTTCTATCTTTTTTGATAATACAAGTGCTATTAACATTTCAAAAAATCCGGTAATGCGTTCAAGGACAAAGCATATTTAATCCATTATCACTTTTTGAGAGAGAAGGTGGAAAAGAATGAGGTGGAGCTAGAGTATGCCTACAAAGGATCAAGTTATAGATATATTCACAAATTATCTTCCTAAGGATACTTTTAAGTATCTCCGAGAGAAGTTCGGGGTTATTGCCCCTCCTTTCAATTAGATGCATAAGGTTATTTATTAGTCTAATGGATTTCAAGATCATTCCTTATTCTAGACTGATGTTGGTGTAAACACATAAAAATTTCTTGAATGGTATTAAACACTTGAATTTGATATAACATCATTTCATCCTAAATTTCATCCTCTTTTCACTTGTTTGATTAAATTAACCTAGTTATTTAATCAAATGCATCATTTTCATCTATTAATCTAATTGACCTAATTGGGTTAATTCACCCCCTCTTGTATTAACATTTCACCTTGTTGAATTAAATTAAATCAAATTATTCAATTTAACCCCTAAGTCCTCTTATTTAATTAAATAACCCTAAACTATTTAATTAAATATCATTTTGCATTCTCCTTTCTATAAATAAATCAATAATTTAATGATTATCTTATTATTCTCCATCTTGCACATTCAAATTTAGTTTTAATTAACTAATTTCTAATTTACATCCATCCACTTGCATAGGGAATATTCCAAAGGAATATTCTCCTATTTGGCTTCAAAATTGGAATGATTTATTTCAAAAAAAATTTCTAATAAACTTTCAAAGTTGTTACAAAGTGTGTTTGTTTGAATAATTCTTAGCCCTTGATATTTTCTTGATCCATGTGATCTTTTAATTCTCATCCATTGATGAGAATCCTTGATCCATGTACTCACCCTTCTTTCATTATTGACCATTGATTGATCAAATCAATCCAAGCCCTTGATTTTTCATTTTCTTTCCTATAAATAGATCACTATTTGGAGAGAAATGGATCCATATTTTGATAGCAAGCTTGTTCTATTCAAATTCATACTCACTTGCTTCCATATTAAGCACTTTTAGCATTTTAGTTTAGTATTCATCCATATTTGGCTTAAGCATCCATTAATGGCTTCCATTTTAGCTTAGTTTGCATCATTTTAGTCTAATTTGCATTAATGGATTTCATCTTTGAACTTCAACTCAATTTATCATAGGTTGCATACATTTACATCAAATGTTGTAGCATTTATCATGTTAAAATTAGCTTTCATCATGTTTCACATACATCTCTCATTAGTTTCATCAGTTTTCTTCAATAAAAGTGATTGAAACAAGCTCATTATCCAAGGGATTGGAAAGGTTCACCATTCCACATCAATGTGACACCACTCCCCCAATGGGATAAGATTCAAGGTCTTATAATAGGTTTCTTTCAAGCTTTGATGTTTATTTCATGTTTAGTTTAATGGTTTCATAGTTTTGATGCTTTCAAATACCATCGCATTGGGATCATGGCTTAGTGGATCAAATATGCCTCAAATCCGTATGGATATGGTATATTTATCCTATACTATGATCATGGTCACATTTTGGTGCTAGGAGTGCTTAAACACTTGAATTTGATGGATTTTAATTAAGTTTCATGTATTTTGCAGGTTCTAGAAAATAGTGACGCATTTGTGCTCTCTGTTTCGAACAAAGAGATGCTATTCTTCACTAGAGTGACACCTTTTCAAAGGTGTCACAATAATTGAAAAAATCATCGCAATAATTACAAGGGTGTCGCAATAATTAAGAAAAGTATCACAATAATTGCAAAAAGTGTCACAATTTGCAAAGGCATCACTATATTTTTATAGTGACGCTATTGATTTTTTGCTTTTACAATCTATCTTAAAATGGAATCTTGGTCATACGAAGGTATTTTTAGAAGCTTTTTTTTGAAATGGGGAAGAATTTCATTTTGTATGCAATGGTGTAGGTGGTTTTTTAATTTTGGTAGAGTTAAATTTTCCATTTTTACACCTAAAGTTAAATCACATTGCAACTTGGTCTAGGTTGTATGGTTTTAATGCTTAATCATTTATTTAACCCTAACATCTTCTTGTTTTCTTGATTTCATCTAACATTTGGAACATGGATTGCAAGTTTGAAGAGGAGCATGAAGCATTTAATTGAAGAAAAAGGCATTTAAAGCTCATTGTAAAAAGTGTTTTCACACTTATGGGCTAATTATAACCCATCATATGATGCTTTACTTCATGTTTTAGGACCACTAAATTTCCATTGGGTTTTAAAACTTACAATCTTAGGACAACTAGCTTTCAATTGGGCTTAAAATTCACAAATGCTTTAAGTATTTTCAAAGTTTATTAAAATTAAACCTCACATATCCTCATTTTTCAATATCAAGTTTAAAATTGAACAAAACAATCCCAACACTTAATTTTGGTGCTTAAAACAAACTCATTATGCTTTTCAAGGTTAAAATGAATGTGTGTTTGATTTTCTTGTTTGTGCTTGTCTTGTGTATCCTCTCCCCTTGCGCTTCGTGCGATCTTGGGTGAAGAAAAACACACAAGTATAAATTTTCTTCTTGGAAGCACCTACCTCTCCCCCTACGCCTATTGAAAAATATTGGGTGACAAAAAAGCATTTTAAGCTTCACAAACTATGTTACCTTTAGCGGGCCTACCTCCCAACTTGTGAGAGGGAACGACCCAAGCAGTGCTTTCATTTCGCTCCACTATATAAATAAATTGGTGTGACCAAAGTAATTAACCAATTGGTGTTGCTGTCTTATATCGACAAATATCTCCCCTAGTATCCATGTGACACATTAAAACCCTTAGATATTTCTAAGCCTGACTGGGAGGCCTCTTAATTGAGTGAATCATCGCATCTATAGACACTAGTTTATCTCAAAAATCCTGATTACAAACCTTTGTTAATAGTGGATCACCAATTTCATCTCTGAAGTGTATTTTGGAGTAGTGCATTGGAATAGCACCATTCCAACAAGTTACTTATCATGTCTGGTTTTTGGTTGAGGCAATAAAGTAAATAGGGAAGGGACTCTTTTTCTTGGTGTGTCAAGATGTTACATTTCCTTGACATAGCCTATTTTTCCATTCCATCTTCACGGATTAATCATCTCTTAGGGGATGATGGTAAGCCTACTAAGAAATATACACCTGCTTGAGCTAGGATTATAAATGCTTGTGAGTTAGTTTGATACTTGCTTGGTTCCAAAACATTGCAAACAACCATCAACAATATTTCTCTAAATTTCAAACCCTTTGGTTTAAGAATGGATACCCTTTGAAAAGTATTGATATTGATGCTTGTCCTAAGGATTCTATCCTTAGAGACTTCTAAGTATCTCAACTTATATATAAATCCATACTTTCTGAAGTTAACATAGGTAACTATGGTCCTAACTTCATGATTTTCACATAATGGACTTTGTGAAATGAATGATGTTTTTGACATAGAAATTTTAGTTTGAAATTTAAGTAAGACATTATATGTGGTAAAAATAAATTCATTAATCCAAGATTAAACCAAATGAACACCCTAAATTGATGTATGTTCAAACTTTGACTCCCCAAAACAAGAAAATTGAGATAAGGAAAACATTGAAAACATTGAGTCCAAATCCTATTTTATGAAATCATTGAGTTACATTATCCAAATCATTGAGTTTTTGAGGTATTATCACCATAGAGGTATAAAATGTTTCTCACTATCTTGGTATTGCAAAACAAAGGTCCCTCTTAGGTTAAAATTTTGGGTCAAAACATTTCATCCACCCTTCATCATATTTCACATTTCACTTCACCAAACTTCAAAATTTTTTGGACACACCAACACTTTGAACTTAGAAATTTATTAAACCAATCCCCTAACTTAGCTATGTTGTGTGTGAAATGGATCCATTTACATACACTTAGTTGATTTAGTCATCACATTTGTGGGCTAGTTTATCTTAAAGGTCACAAGTATACCTTAAATATTTACAAGTTCATTAGCAACTTTTATCCATAACATCAAAGACATCAAACCTCTTTGTCTAAAAGTGTTGTCCAAAGGTTTAGAAAGTTCATCTCCACATCACACCCCTTTCATCATCCCCTCACATAATTGGTACAAAACACCTTAGAGGTTCACTTTTGCAACAAGGTCAAAACACAAGAAAAACATGGAATATAAAATTGATTCATACATCATGAGTGATCTAAATCAACCAAACAATCAAAGCCTTACAATACCAATTGATTATCAAAACTCACATTTATACAATTCACACATAGGATCATTATATCCTAGAAACCTCAATGCTACAACAAATGTGAGTATGCCCAATCTAAATTTTGGAACACCTTTCCATATGGTAGATTTAAATTAAAGTCAACCTACAAATCTATCAACCAAATGATCAATACATGAGTCTTCAAAAAAACATTATCCCATAAAATAAATAAATGCCAAATGTGAATATACCAAATACAAACTTACCAAACATGAACATATCAAATCCATATTTGGTAAACTATGGGATAGATACACTTATGAATCACACCAATGTTGTTCAAAATCCAAACAATCTATTGACAACTCAATGTATTGATCCAAATCAAGGTAACACCATGCAAAATCAAGGTTACCTAAATCAAAGCGATGTTTTTCCCAACCACAACAATGTTCAATGCTAACCTATTATGTAAAATCTAAACATCATCCCAAATCATAACATTGTCCAAAATTAATTTGTTCATGATCCCCTACAAATACCAAAAGTGTATACTCCAAATATGCTTGACCAACAACCAAATAAACTATATCAAGGGTGTCAAAATAAAAATCAAGATCAAATTTTATGAAATAAAATTGCTACACTTACCAAATTTTTTGATTCATATCACCAAGAGACATCTCCACCCAAAAATTGACACGCTCCCCCATTGGTTAAACCATGCCATCAAAACATTGAGTTGTGTCTGCAACCACACCAAGAACAACATTTTCAATATCAAGAAGTTGGATATCAAAATCAACAACCTCAACAAGATCAATCACCACATCTCCAAGATGAATCAAATCTAGATCAATCTAAACAAGTGAAAATCTCACAAGATGAGAAATGTGAATACACTCCTTTAGGGAGCCAATTGAATTAGCATTAAACACATTATTCCATGCTAAACTTATCAATCTTCTAGAATCGTTAATTGGGGGTGAACCTAGCATCAAGTTCTCATGGTATGATGATAATGCCTATTGCAAATACCATAGCACAAAAGGTCATGACACGTCAGATTGTATTCAACTCAAAGATCTCATCCAAGACCTTCTTGATCAAGGAAAAATAACTGTTGAGGACAATGATCAAGATTCAACCACTAGTGATAGCAGTGACAATCTCTCCACCACAATTGTTGAAAATATTGATCAAGATTTATCCCTCAATGAGCACCTTGAAGATGTTTCTACCACATCCAATGATCTAATCAACATACATCAAGAGTCACTTTTTAATCATGGTCAAAACCCATCAACAATATCCAACAATGATCCATTTCAAGAAGCGTTAACATCATTTGATCCTATGATTGAAAACATTGACAATATCCCCACCACCATTTTTGAGGACAAGATTCAAGATTCATCCACCAATGATCATGTTGATGATGTCTCTACATCACCCAATGAGTTATATGTCATACCTCAAGAATTTATTCTATAACATGATCAACATCTTTCACCAAAGTCTAGCAATGGTCCTTTCCAAGACATATTGACATCATTTGACCTCATGATTACTGATATTGAAGAAATCTTTAATTCAACACTTGATCCAAATCCACTCAAAGGTCAAGAGGATATTGAGCCACTTCCCATGCATAATGAAGAAATTAAAGAACCCTTTGCAACCAATCCATCCTTTAAAATTGATCCATGAAAAGAACATGAATTCAAGCATATTGAAGATAACACCACACAAATTCAAGATCAAGAATCTATATCTCTAAGATACTACCATGATCTAATGGGTATTCTCCAATTCATACAAGATGTAAAAAATAATGATCATATCCATATATCACACACTCCTCCATCTACCCATGATATGCTCACTCCTAATGGAAATGTAGATAATCTTCATCCAAAAAAGAGTCTCATACTCTTGATATCATTACCAAGGAACAAGAGTCTCCTACTCTTAATATCTTTACACATGATCAAGGAATAGAAAAATCCATAAATATATCAAAAATTGATCATGAAGAAGACCTCTACATGGATGGTAAATCATAAACATCCTTTGAAGAGCAAGTAGAAATGGATCATGAGGATGACTCCTATATGGGTTGTAAAGCATCAACACCTTTTGAAGAAGCATCAAAATCAGACACATCCTCCATACATATTGAAGAAAGTGAGTATGAGGATATCAAGCATTTACAAGAATCAACAAAGCTAAACCATCTTGAACATCAAGGAAATGGTTTGTCAGCAGTAGAATCAAAGCATGTCTGTAATAATCCAATAATATTGGGGGAAACTTTATCTAGCGTAAGCACCAACATAGGGAGCACAAAGAGTCCTTATGATGAAATGGCTACCAACACTCCAACCATTCATATCATGAATCTTTGTCCATACATCATTCCACCCACTAATTGGGACCAACCACAAGAAAGAGGTCTATATAAAAGAAAAGAGAAAATTATTGAAGCAAAAGAATTGAAAAAGAAAAATGGACATGTAAAATTCAAATGGATACCAAAGAAATATAAAAAAAATCATCCCTATCACACTCCATTAGTTAGATAAACTATGTGGAAAAATAAAAAAGGGAAGTTCATCCATCAAAAGTGTCCTTCGATATAAAAGAGATCTTCAAGAGCTACCTACAAGGTATATTAAGAAGTTGGTCTCAATCAAATCTCCATATCCACCCATCATTGCTCATCTTCCCAAGTTTGGAGAGTCAAAGGTTCCAAAATATAAACCAATCCATCTTTTATTACTAAACACACTCCATCATCCATTTTACCATGCATGATATTCAATTCTCACATTGAACGTATATTGGCAACAAATCTTTATCATAAGGACTCTAAGGGAAATCTATCACAGTGTGCACATCTAGACAAGGTTACTTCCTGTATCAGCAAGGCAGATCAAAGTTCTCAAAATTTGCATTCAAGCGCACGTATCTTAGAAAAAAATCTTCTTTAAGTAGGATATCATTGGAACATAATGATAGCAACAACATCTACATCAACACCATCAATGTTGTACATTAGCACCACCAGGTGGTTCAACATGAGCATAAAACTTTCAAAAAATCAAAAAATAAAAAAAAATCAAGAAAATAGTCAAGAGAAAAATCGCCCTCTAGTGAAAACCACTTTGGTGGCACTTTGGACAAGTACCATGATGAAAACCTAGCAAACATGCATCATGAGTAGAATTGAGAATCTATGTGCACCATTTCAAGTAGAAGCATCTCATACCATCCATAATACATCCCACATTCCATCCATCTTATCCTTAATAAATCCATGATTCATTATCCAATCCATTTTCATCCAATCTAACTTATTTTGATCTTGGAAAAATTTCAACATGTACTTCACATTTTCTTAAGGTAAAACATCTTGACATGGGTCGCTATCAATGGTCCTATCCTAACCAACATTATTTGAGCCATGAGGCATTTTCCAAAAAGGAATACTCTATCCAAACATGTTATCCTATCACAAGATAATCCTTGGCATCCTTCACATACCTATCCATCAATCCATGCATCCATCCATATCATTCCATACATTGCTAGAAACTGGAAGTAGATACTTACATCTTGCTTTGGGAATAAATATTGAACTATATCCTATAACTCATGTTGTGATCTAAACAATTTCCAACATGAAATAAAATTGGTCAAATCAATTATAAGCAAAAATCTAAATCACTAGCCCATGACACATTTTGATGAGAAGATATTCCTTATCAAGATTTATCTTTTATCAAACATCAATCCAAACAATCAAATATCAGTTGAGTCTACCTTGCATTTCAAATTCACGTAAAATTATTCCAATCAATTTTTTTCCAAGCCTAGCTTCAAAATCTTGATCTATCCAATCAATCCATCATCATCTCAGGATATATCATTTCCCAATCTTTGTGTTGTTCAACACTATCCTTGTATTGTTGAGAATCCTCAATAATGTTATCACTATTGGTAATATATCAATCCAATCAATCAATCCTAGCTTGGTTTTAAAAAAAATCCCAAAATAGATCACTAAAATTGTCACATATCCATGCACTCATCGACATCATGCGAAAAATCCCAAAAACATTTGTAAAATCTCATCAAAATCCAATTTTTTTTGAAAAGTTGTAAAGTCAAACTCCAAAACATCCAAAACACATCAAAATCCCTAAACATGTCAAAACATCAAAAATAAAATCCAAAAATAGTACCATGTCAAGCTACGAGTCTTTGAGCTTGAATGTAGGCAAGGTCATCATTGATGTGCCCCCGAGACACCCTAGGTCAGCCCTTTAGGATTCCATCATAATCAACTAACAATCCATTAACTGTTTATTTCTCATCAATAAATTGGTCAAAGTCAGTAGAACTACATGGTTTTTGTGTGTATAACAAAGGCAAGGCTTATCTTTGATCAACCCTCGAGGCCCCTAGGATAGTCTTTTAGGTTAGGTTCTTGGTCAAAACTCAAAAAACCCCTAAAAATTTGAAAAACTTAGGAAAACCCCTAAACATTTGCAAAACTTAGAAAAATCCTAAACATTTGCAAAACTTAGAAAAATCCAAAAAATTTGAAAACTTAGAAAAACACAAAAATATTTGAAAACTTGAAAAGCCCAAAACATTGGAAAACTAGAAAAAACCCTAAACAACCTCAAATAATTGAAAACCAAAACATTCACATAAACATTCAAAAAGACAAAAAAAAAGAGCCTCAAAACACTGAAATATTCCAAAAAATCCAAAACCACCCATCCCATTTCGCTTGCACTCGCAATAAAATTCCATCCATAATAGATCAATCGTCACACTCACCCTTGGGTAAAACAAACAAAAAACAAGTGCAACAATCAACAAAAGTAGAACCTTTAAATGCAAAAAAATCAAACTCTTGATCATTATCAAACATGTCAATTAAACCTTATATCAACAACCTTTAAAAAAACCTATCAACCCGCCAATATTTGATAACACATCCTAGGATGCATCCTTTCTACAATGGGCATTATCATTGGCAATCACTTTGGATATTTATCCTAAACAAAACATATTACACCTTTGGCAAGAGATATAGATGACATTGACTGTTTGTTTTGATCTTGTCTTATGATTTATCTTATTGAACCATTTCGAGGACCTCTTGATGTGGTCTCAACAATTTAGAGATAAAGGAATGGGGCATCGATCACTATCTTTTGTTTGTTGTGCTTGTGGGGTATTCTTGTAAAATAATCTTGGGGCATACTTGCTTAGTTATGTGTAGGGAGGTTGTTTAGAGTAAATTGTTGACCATTTCATGTGCTTTGGTCCAACATATTCTGAACTTCTAAACTACATTCCAACAAGGTTTCCGTATATCAAGATGTGAACAAGAACTATCCTATCTATTTACAGAGTAAAATTCCATCACACTAGATACAACGCCATCTTGGTTTTCAATACCATGATGCATTGTGTCTATGTGTTATATCAAACATAAGGAATGATGGCATGATGCATTGTGTCTATGTGTTATATCAAAAACAAGGAATGATGGAGAGTCCCAATCCCAAGATATGAGCAAATCATCCATCTGATCACCATAATCTAATAAAGTATTGATGGATCATGGGCTTGTTAGACTTTTGAATCAATCTCAAAATCAACGGTTAATCCATCCATCTTATTCTTCTTATTCTTCTATCTTTACTAACATTTCTATCCAAGTATTGAATATGTGTGATATATCAAAATATACATGAGGCTACCCATGGCCGATGATTGTCTATACATCATCAAATCTGTCTACATCAAACATTTCGGCTTTCTAGTCCTCTCTGAGTTGAACTAATCTTGCACCTTTTTCTAGAGATCAACCCAAAACTTAAAATTTTCGCCTGATCTCTCGAGGGGGCAGGGTACTAGCTTATTTCCCTTCCACTGGGGCAATAGTGGGGCATTCAAAAATCATTAGTTTTTTAATTTTTTAATCTAAGCAACAATATTAATCCGAAAAATGTTAGTCTTTGAACCAATGTAACAGGTACCTTGCTTCAAAGAGGGGAAAAATGTAGACACTTAAAAATGTCTTGAATGGTATTACACACTTGAATTTGATCAATAACATCATTTCATCCTAAATTTCATCCTCTTTTCACTTGTTTGATTAAATTAACCTAGTTATTTAATCAAATGCATCATTTTCATCTATTAATCTAATTGACCTAATTGGGTTAATTCACACCCTTCTCATACTAATTTTTTTCCTTGTTAAATTGAATTAAATCAAATTATTCAATTTAACCCCTAAGTCCTCTTATTTAATTAAATAGCCCTAAACTATTTAATTAAATATCATTTTGCATTCCCCTTTCATTAAATAAATCAATAATTTAATGAATATCATATTATTCTGCATCTTTCACATTCAAATTTAGTTTTAATTAACTAAATTTCTAATTTCCCTCCATCCACTTGCATAGGGAATATTCTCCTATTTGGCTCCAAAATTGGAATGATTTCTTTCAAACAAACTTTGTAATAAAATTTCAAAGTTTTTACAATGTGTGTTTGTTTGAATCATTCTTAGCCCTTGATCTTTTCTTGATCCATGTGATCTTTGAATTCTCATCCATTGATGAGAATCCTTGATCCTTGTGCTCACCCTTCTTTCATTATTGACCATTGATTGATCAAATCGATCTGAGCCCTTGATTTTTCATTTGCTTTACTATAAATAGATCACTATTTGGAGAGAAATGGATCCATCTATTGATATCCAACTTGTGCTCTTGAAATTCATAGTCGCATCCATATTAATCACTTTTAAAATTTTAGTTTAGTATTCATCCATATTTAGCTTTAGCATCCATTAATGGCTTCCATTTTATCTTAGTTTGCATCATTTTAGTCTAATTTGCATCAATGGCTTTCATCTTTGAACTTCAACTCCATTTAGCATAGATTGCATACATTTACATCAAAAATCATAGCATTTATCATGTTAAAATTAGTTTCATCATGTTTCACATACATCTCATCGGTTTCATCAGTTTTCTTCAATAAAATTGATTGAAACAAGCTCATTATCCAAGGGATTGGGAAAGGGCCACCATTCCACATCAATGTGACACCACTCCCCCAATGGGATAAGATTCGAGGTCTTAGAATAGTTTTCTTTCAAGCTTTCATGTTTATTTCATGTTTAGTTTAATGGTTTCATAGTTTTGATGCTTTCGAATACCATCGCATTGGGATCATGGCTCAGGGGATCAAATATGCCTCAAATCCATATGGATCTGGTGTATTTATCCTATACTATGATCATGGTCATAGTTGGTAGCTACCTACCTCTCAAGGAGAGTAGGTAATAGCATGGTTGGTTGTTGCAGTTAGGGGGAGTAAGTGTTTTCATTGTATGGTATATAGGTGTTTTCCTTTATCAGCTGTATCAAAGGATATGTGTAGTGATTGGTAGTTCATGAAGTATGCTATATAATCCTAAGGGGGAGTGTGTAGATAAGGTGTGAAGAAAAAAAAGTATAGTAAAATAAAAGGAAACATGTGTTTCCCTTTTCCATTGATGTCAAAGGGGAGAGAGTTAACTAAAAAACCATTTGAAGAAAGGGGGAGAGAATTTAAAAGAGAAAGTGTTGGAAAGAGTTGAAGCTTGTGTAAGAGGGAGCTGCATGCACTATGGTGTAGTATATGATTTGGTGATTATAGATGTTATTTGTTGTTGATGGTTTTTCATATCATGTGTTGCCATCAATGAAAAAGGGGGAGATTGTTGGAAGTATGTGTTGCCATTGATGTCAACAGATCTTTGTTGTTGCATTGATGTTAACCTATAAAGATGCTTTGATTGGTTGCATTATGTTTTTCATTAGTACTATCATTGTTGTCAAGCTCTAGTGTTTCTTTGATGAGGATATTTTTTTAGTTTTTCAACCTCTTGTGTGGTTGAGAAGGTGTTGTAGATGTTGAGATGATATTTTTGGTGAAATTTTGAATAAAAGAGGAAACAGTGTGGTAAAGAGTGTTCAATGTGGCAGAATATTATTCAGTGTTTCACTCCACATTTCTTCATGGATGAAGACCTGCTTGTGCAATTCAAATACATATATCAAATGTGTTCATAGGTGTTATATATAGAGTTCTAGGTTTTGGATGGTTCAAAAAAAGAAGTTGTGTTCACCAGTGTGTGAACTGTGTTGTAATGCTATCTGGGATAAATGGTTTTTCTCCACATTTCTCTATGTTGTGGTTCTTGGTTTTGTGGATCTAGAAGTGTGCTTATATTTCTCATATCTATCTTCAATTTGAGTTGTTTGAGTTTTGGTTCTCTACAAGGTTGGGTTCATGTGCTACAATGTGTGGAAGGTTAACTATGTGTACAAAATGAGTATGTTCTTCAAGTGTATGATGTTGTGAAGGATTTGTTGGATTTTAGGGTGTTGATTGAATATTCTAGATTATTTTTAAGTGTTGTGTGTGGTATGTGAGTCATCTTTGGATTTGGTGAAGCCTTTATTCAAAGGTTTAATGGTGTTTACACAGGTTCAATCGACCTTAGGCGTTTACACTAATTGTATATTTGATTAAGTGTTTGTGAAAGTGTGGCACGTCATGTATGAGTGGATTTAGGTCTTAGTTAAGGTGTGATGTGGTACACCTTCATTCCTCTCCACTGCGAGAATGTTTGGTGCCAACCTAATTTGAATTTTCATGTTTGAGGTGCATAGCCTACCTTGTAGATTATTTTCAAGGTTGAGGATGGTATATATGTGTGTTGAGTTGATGGAGGATGTATGTATGAAGTGAGTGTGATGAAAATTATGATGTGAAGTGTAAAAGTGTGAAGTGCAGTGTGAGATTTCATATTTAAGAATATTGGAAGTAGTGAGTAGAAGGTGTCTACATTCTACAGAGAGTGCAAATGTTCTGGTGAAGCAGTGGTGGAAATTTTTTGTTGCTTTGAGATGGATTTCTCATTGTAATAGTATTCTTTCTTCTTCTTTCTATTTTTATAGTGAGCCCAAGGCATTTATTTTGGGCAGTGAGCCTATTGTATTCAATATTGCAATTACTTTATATTGTGAGCTAATCCTCACCGTGATTTTTCCCTTCTTGGGTTTTCCACATAAATCTGGTTTTCTGATGTGTTTGGATGTGTTTGAATTATTGTTTCTCATGTTTATGTTATACTAATGCATGATAAGGGTTTAATGGTTATTAAGGGTTTAAGGATTAATGCAGATCTAAATGTTAATGAGGGTTTGATTTTTTAATGTACAATTGATTCACCCCCCTCTTAGTTTTCTTGTGCATTCAATACATCATTTAAAAAAAATTCATGATGTGATTATTGAAAAGTATTTGGCAATTCCTAAATTGGCTTGCTTCACACAAGATATTTTTGGTTAAGAATCCCTCATTGGATAGGATGGCAGAGGATAAGGTATGTGTTCTCTCAAGAACCCTAGAACTCTCTCTGTTTCCCATAATTCAGAGATGGTTGAAACTTTAAATAATGATAAATCTAGATTAAATTGCATTACTATTTTCTTTGCGACTATTATAAATAAAATTTATTCCAGAGGATTTTTGGATCAATGGTTTGTTAATGTGTGGGGAAAAAAATTTGGTGTTAGGTTTTCTTTCTGTAGAATGGAGAAAAGGGGGTTGTTCTTGGTCTTCCTTCAAAACCCTAAAATGCAAGAATTAATAATTGAACAAATATTTTGGAATGTGGTGAAGTGGACATTCTAAGCTATTAAGTGGTCACATGAAGCCATATATGAAGAGGTCCTGGTTCTGTCCAACCCTAGGTGGTTAATCATTAAGAATATTCAACTTCTATTTTGGGAGGTTATCCCACAATTGTTAGCTTCTTTTAGGAAGGTAATTAAGGTTGAAGAATCTAGAGTTACCCTCCCCCACATGGATTCCATAGTGCTAATCTCTCTTAAACCTGAA
The DNA here is from genome assembly GCA_007258455.2 of Sequoia sempervirens. Lineage (NCBI taxonomy): Eukaryota > Viridiplantae > Streptophyta > Pinopsida > Cupressales > Cupressaceae > Sequoia > Sequoia sempervirens. The sequence goes on from VDFB02320127.1 coordinate 47,345, forward strand.
ATATAAATTATAGAATTCATTTTAGTCTCCTTCCAAGGTTTTCCACATTTGTGTGCTATTGAATATTTAGGTGGTCTCAATGCATGTTATCATTGTAGAAATGAGTGACATGTCAAAAGAAATTGCCCTATTATTCTGAACAGATTAAATAATAAAATTTACCTTTAATTGAAATGTACAATCGAATGGGGAGGATATTGATAGTAGTCCGGACTCCTTTGGAGGATTGTTTTGGCAATATTTCTTCAACTACAAAAAGAAGCGGTAATTCAAAGTTGGGTCTTTTAGACTAAATTGGCATTGGTTCCCTCGATGCCATGAAAATATGTTGCCCCACTTTGAACCCTATTCTCAGGGTAGGTGAGGGTAGGATTGGAACCCTTAATATGAATCCTCCCTAGGTTGATTCTAATATTAGTGCTTCTAATCCTATCACTCTTTCTAGATTTGTCTTGGAATGTTTTGTCTCTAAAAAGGAAAACTTGATAATTCTAAGTTGGGAAAGAAAATACCCAACAATCGATCTTGCAAAAAATCTGCTAGAATATTAAAATTAACAATAAGTTTAAAAAGAAAGAGTCAGAACATAAGGCCTTGATCAATTCCAATAATGAAAGAATAAATATATTTGAAGAAGGATATGTTGATGGATATCCTAAAGTTAAAATAATGTTAGTATGGTTAGAAGCATAGTTAAAGAGATGGAAAAGCTAAGCCATATCTCTAGGAGCCTCCTGAGCTTTAAACTGGAGGCAGCCCCTTGCTTTGAAGTTGATAGAAGTGATGTGTCTCCCCTTGTAAAAAATTAAAAAAAGTTCTTCAAAACCAAAATATGGGGTGGATCTTGAATCTAGATCTAAATCTCTATAGGCTCCTAGAGATTTGACCTTAGACTCAAATGCTATTCCTAATCCTTCTCAAGACAAGGATGTGATTTTTAAGAAAATGGATAAGGGATAAAGAATGAGTGATGCCTAATGAAACAATTGGAAAGGTGTTGGCTATTGAAGAATCTAAAAGGAGACACCTCCCCCATCCTAGCCCCCTCCCAAATAATGACTCTGTTGTAAAGGAACTAGTTATACCTATAGGAAATGGTAACATTTCTAAGTTTAAAAGGAGAAATAGAATTGAGGAGTATCCTAATCCTTTGTGAAAAGAAAGGAGGGAGAAAATAATATTCCTAAATTCTTTGATAGATTTAGTAAACCAATTGAATCTTTAGATAAATAATTCTTATGGGACTAAGCTGTATCTCATGGAATTTCAAGGGGTTAGAATCCCCTAACAAAAAGTACATAGTTCAAAGATTCTTGAATTTGATGAAAAAGAAAGATTGTGTGTTTATTTAGAGGTAAAGGCCACTATGTTTACTCTTGAAACCAACTTAAAACTTATATGGAGAGATTCAATGTAATTCATAACCAAGAATGAAAAAGGTAAAGATGGCTCGACCATTCTTCTATCCATCTTATGGGCCTAATATTTCATAGATAGTGGATGCTCTCCATGCTAGAGGGCCTTGTGGGTGATCTTAGAAAAGGAAGGTTTTAAATTTGGGATTTTTTCTATTTATTCTCCAAATGAATACAAGGGAAAATGTGAGCTATGGTAATGGCTATATAGCCTCCCTAATATCCCCTAGATTATTCGTGGAGACTTCAATATGATTGAGCACTAGGAGGATAAGAGTGGGGGAATGAAATTGGATTGGAAAGGAAATTAAATATATTTATGGTCTAAAATGAAGAAAAAACTTAACCTCTTTGAATCACTAAGTGGAAATAAGAAAGAGAACCAAGATAATTAGTGTACATGGTGCAATTTTCAAAAAGGTGGAAATAGTATTTACTATAGGCTTGATAAATTTTATGCTAGCAAGGATGTCTTCAACTTCAATAAGGATGTAGAGGGAATATTTCTCAAAGTCTACCCTTACACTTTATCAGACCACCACCCCATTATTGTTGAGATTCTACTAAATACCAAAGACAACTCAAAAAAGAAAAGTGAGAAATTATTCAAACTTAACACCATTCTCCTCGAGGATGAGGACTATAATGATGAAGTGTTTACACTCAGGGAAATCAATAAATGACTACTAAAAGATAAATCTACAACTGAAAGGTGGGAACACAATGTAATTGCATGGAAAATAATATTTCAAACCATTGGGAAAAAGGGCAATGGATAACAAGAAAATTGAGGATGGCCTAAATGAGGAAATATTGAATGTTGAAAAAAGTACCAAAGGGACCTCTCCAACCTGGAATTGAGTGGAAAAATGACTACAATTAAAAACTCCTTGAGGAGGTTACAAGCAAAAAAAATTCAAGGTTTGAGAACCAAATCCAAACTTAATTGGATAATGTAGTGTCAAAAAAAGTAACCCTTTTTCACACTTAATTTGGGAATAAGTGATATTGAATTAACCTAATTATGCCTTGGTTTAATGTTGTAATGTGTTGTACACATTCACATTAATATAGGGTCTATTTTTAACAAAATGTACTTAAATGGCACCTTATTTATGGTGTTGTAAAGTGTTGTATTACACTTTCACACTTATCTAGGGCTTCATTAATTAATTATGGTCAATTGAGCTTAATTGGCCCCCTTAATTCAAATTTAAGCCTTATTAATGACACCTTCCAAAGGATCTATCCCGATACCCAATAATCAAATTGCATAAATTTTAATTTGGAAAATTCAAGGTCCTAGAAAATGGTGCTAGAACCCATTTTCCTTTAGTGGCGAATGGGTCCTCTCCACATAAGACACCCCTTTTTATGCATTTTTGAGGTGGGTTTTTGATGTTCTTTCATTCCCCCCGAAGCAAGGTCCTAGAAAGTTGTGCTAGGACCCATTTTCCTTTAGTGGTGAATGGGTCCTCCTCACATAGGACCACCATTTTGAATTTAATTTTGGCGGGGTTCTAATGATTTTCAATTCTAGATTTGGTGTCGGCTTGAATTATTTGAATTTCATGGTTAATCTCTAGATTTAGTATAAATATGGGGTTAATTCACATAGTTTCATCCTAGAAACTTTGAATATTCATGCATTATAGAAAATTTGAGCCTATAAGAGAATTTTAAAGGAATTCAAAGGTAGATTATTAAGATTTTATTGCAGCAATTCAAGATCATTTCATCATGTCAAAGACATAGTGCATTCAAGCATGTTGTTGAGCTAAGATAGTTGATGTAGCATTGAAGATCTACTTGAAAGCATTGTTACACATATTATTTGAGATAAAGATCTACATTATTTATGGCCACTACATGTTAGTTTACAAATTTATACTCCAAGACAACTTCCAAGGTATCAACATTGCATATTTCATGTTCATGCTTCAATTTCATTATCTCATCATTTGGTTTAATTACCTACAAGGGGTTTGAATTAGGAAAACCCCCATTCACTAACAATCAACAAGTTTTTCTCCTCTTGAATGTGTGTTTGTAGATTTACAGGTTGAAGATCAAGTGGAGAACAAGTTTGAAGCAAAATTGTCAAAGTTGTCAAGTTGCAAAGATGTCATTCATATTATAAGAACACAAAAAGAAGGCTATAGATTTTTTTTGTGCCTATGGCATACACGCCCCATTCGGACCAAGGACCCCCTCTTTCCTTTTTGGCTTTTCCAGGTCATTTTCACCTTTGCCTTGTTTTGCATGCCCCTATTTATGAGCTTAAGACAGTCACATGCTAAAAAGAAATCACCTTTCAATTGGCCAAAGTCACCACTTCAAATTTGCTAAGTCTTTTGGCTTTTACGAAAATTCCCCTATAGGTTTCCCCTAGCCTTTTTCCTTGGTATCCTTGGAGCCTTGCAGACCCACATTTCTAGGTCTCCCTTGGTGGGTCACATTACTGCTTCGCCACTAAGTAGTAGCTAACCTAAGGCTTCCACCCACATGGCAGGCTCCGTACTGTCCTTCATCGTTCGGGTCATCGCCGACGGTCGTGCCAAGTCAGGTTTTTGAAAAGCCAGCTACCCAACCTACCCTATAATTTTTGTATTGAGAATTTATTGCTTGTCATTAATGGTAGTTCACCTATAAAAGGGGGGTCGAACCTGTCATTTTCACCCCCTAGTTTTCAAAATTTCAATGACGAACCAAGAAATCTAGCCCACAGGAGATCTTTTAGCAGCTTTAGATTGGATTTTCTCACATCGACACATGATTTATAGGTAGGTTCCCATCATTTTCTGCTACATGATTAAATTCTAAGGTATTAGGGTTTTGAAAGGTATTTAAATATTTGAAAGAAAACCTTAGTTTTCCCTTAGTGATCTCGCCAAACCTCATAGTCCTTGGCCTTGCATAAAAATTCAAACCCTTGACATTGTTTAAACTTGTGAAATCTGTAGTTGCACCCATGTGGAACCCCATCCTACCTTCGCCATTCTTTGTGTGGTGAAGAGACCCTTGCGGCCTACACCCTTGCCATTACCTCCCTAGATCATATGCTGAAAGCTCAAAAAATAACCAAGTGCTTAACTTTGTGTTCCCATGTAGACTTCTGCTTGCGGGAAGCTACCTCCTCATCACTGTTGTTTTGCGGTTGAGCTCTCATGTTGCCCTGCAGTGTGGGACCCACTTTTTCCCTCACCGTAGAATGGAATGAGATTTTCACTTGAATTTTTTTCTAAGTCTAAATGATCCTACAAGCCGTTGCGTGCGGCTTGCGCTCATCCCATCACTTTTGTTTTGTGGCAAGATCACTCCATCCGCCTACAGTGCAGACTTTGATCCTTCCATTTTCATTCACAAAAAATGCTCAGTCAAAGTAGTATGTAGGTCGCCACATGAGGGTAGCCTTCTCTTAGTTTCCATCCCCTAACATCCATGTGCTTGATCACTCCACATTATGGAACTTGCAAAAATGGTTTCCCTTTCACTCTGATGAAGTTCATCAATGCCTAACTTAAGTTCACAAACTCCCTGCAAGCTCACTTATGCTAATCACCATCCGCGGAATGCCATCCCTCCAAGGCCAGTCTATTGATGGAAAGCATCGGATGGTGGCTCGATAGCTTCCATATGTATGTCCCAAGATGATCAAAATTTAAGACCTAACCCCAACCATCCAAGGTACCCACGGGTCTCGCAATGCGAAACTCTACCTGTGGGTCTCCGTCCCCTGAATACCACTATCTAACAGCTGAGCCTAAGTGTTCTTCCACCCTTTGACAACTGCATACTCCAAATCCACAAAGCATCAAGGCATAACTTAATGACATCGAGTACCTTGTGACTCATTTTTGCATGTTCCAAACCACTTCGTGAGGGATATTCCCTCTAGAAAGATAATGTAGAAATATCACTACGAACCATCGCCTATGGGTCTCCGTGCCCTCCTAGACGCTATTTAACTACTTTCACTGTGATAGCTTCTGCCTAAGGGAAACCCGCATCCCTGGGCCTACAATTTCCTAAATGGCCTGAATGAGCCCTAGATGCTAAGTGATGATGAATTTTAGATAATGTATTAATGATCTAAAACCTGATTTGCAAGATTTGATTGAAATTCACCTGAATTCATATGTAAGCACACATACTACTTCTCTTGTATGCAAGATTTATGGAATCTTCTTTGGGGCCTTTTGAGAAGCTTGTGTAGAAACTCGACAAAGGAAAGAAGCCTGCTCACACTCCTAGAGGAAAAGAAGAGAAAGAACAAATGAAGTACAAGTTTCGTGGAGTGGAACACACATCAAACATTACCTCTAGCTGGGAGACAATCTCAGATACTTACTTCAAACATGTCAATATAGATGAATTTAGAGAGAGGGTTATACTGAATTATGCTGAATCCCAAAATAAACATGGCCTTAAAAATCAAGAAGAGTGGCCTAGCTAAAGCCACTGGTTTCCCTCCCACACTTATAGCCCCAAAGTTGGTAATGGTCTTCCGGGAGTGCTACCACTCCAATAGAAAGACAATTTCCCATGACAGAAGAGTATTGGTAGATTCCTCATCCAAATCAATTGGAAGGAAATTTGGCATTCCAGTCTTTGATAAGATGGAAGTAGAGAAAGGATTTTCCCAAAATGTATGGCAAATAGATCCCATTGGTTACAAATGAACAATCAACCAAAATTGGTTGAAGGATAAGAGGGCAAGTGTTGCTAAGGTCCCTCAAATGCTATATCAGAGTGAATTCTTTGAGGAGTACCATGATCTGGTCACACTCTTGAGCAGAGTGATGGATTTTCCCATGGCTACATTCTTTGAGACCTAGATGTTTTATTTTATAGAAGAGATCCTTGAGGGAAAGACCCGATTCCATTGGGAAAAAAATGATTAGTGAAAGCATACATCAACAATTAATGGAGGTAAATAATACCTCTCGCTTCTTCATGACATCCTATTTGGTCTACCTCCTGGTGGCTAAGTTCCCATATAAAGGATTGTTCAGCACTGGAGAATTGGGAACCAAGCAAGAATAGTTGAAAGTATATGATTGCTACCCTCAACTACAGTACAAGAATTTTAGGAGGGAATACAAAAAAGTGAATGATGCCTTCACTGGGCATATAATCAAAATCCTGGGGGGAGATTTTGAGAGGAGGGTAACACACAACACGAAGGAATTTTTGACGGGTTTTAGATATATATTCATGTAGTTCCCAAAGTTCACCTACATCAGAGCTGAGGGATTCTTGGGAAGACCTTACAGGTTACCTTGCTACCCCAATGATAGGATTATCATTATGGAGGTATCTCGATAGGTGAAAACTTCCCACACCTTGTTAAGCAATAAACACAAAGTAGGGGTCCCATATAATCTCACTCTTGGACTATGTATGCTTGCCCCATTACCCAATGCACATAATACTCAGAGGAGTTGGCCGAGTATAATCTTGACCTTCATACATACAGAGGAAGAATAGACCCCAAGGGTAAGTTGAAGAAATGGGTTGGGAGAGAGTATGCCCATCGACCTTACGTTGAAGACTTTTTGATGAATTGAAAAGATGACAAAGAGGTGCAAATGTGCCACTATATGAGAATGAACCTCACATTCGTAAAGTCAATCAATTTGTTTCAAGTGTTAGACCAAGTTGTCGATGATGAAAACATTATAGATGAAAGATATTGTACCTTGATGAATGGGCCTTTTTCTGATGATAGACTGGTCTGAAGAGGAGGTTAGTGACTTGGATGTTCTCAATCACCCTATGGAGAAAAGAACTAAACAATGGCTAGATGAATAGATTGCTAAATCAAAAGAACAAGGTGCTGAGGTTACATATGGGGAGCTTGAAGATGAAATGAGAAGTGAGACTAATAGTGCTGCTGTTGTGAAATCCTCTGGTGAAGCACCAAAATCCCCACCTGTTACAAGATGTAGAAAGAGGAAGGAGGTACCAGAACAACAACCTAAACACAAAGTTTATATAAGGAAGGTGATAGAAGGACCACCACCGCCAAAGAAGGGAAGAACATAGACTTTTGTGTTAGAAATTTTAACTATCTAGGAGGAGGAACCCCTACCCAAAGATGAAGAGTCGGACTGGGCTCAATTGTCACCACTGACCACATCCATCTCTGCTACCATAGCTACTACCACTCCACTACCTCCAACAATATATTTTCCCATCTCATCTCCGCTTGTAATGGACATCTTTATCCACCTTGCCTCTACCTCTTCAACGGTTCTTTTGGTAGTGTTGGAATCTTCTTCCTCTACTAATTCCATGTTGTCGACTTCTTCACTCCAGTCTCCCTTGCCTAATCTATTCTCTTTGAATCCTTCCTTGATGATAACTACTATGGAAATACCCACTCTTCTGTATGCCTTCGTGGCTTATATGCAAAACATTCCCACTGAGATTTTTGGGGTAATGCCTGACCCCAAAGTCCAGGTATTTATGGCTCAACTAGCCACTACTTTTTTGCTTCCTCCACCACCAACTGAGCCACCAAAGATGGAGGTGAGCATGCTAATCTCTGAAGAAATGGAATGAATCAATGCAAGGAAACTCAAGGTTGCTTTAAAAGATATTGTTGATGAACCCGAAGATTCTGATAGAGATGAATAATTTGAGCACCTAGAGGGGTATGAATATAAATATTAATAAGGTGGCCTCAGATGAAGAAGTGCGGAAAAGCCTTGAAGATGAAGGAAATGACAAGCTCGATGAGCCTTATGAGGTTGAAACCTTGGATCAGGAGGAGGAGGTGATTTAGGAACATAAAATTGTAAGTGAGGAGGCTAACCCTAAGGAACACCACTCCAAAGAAGGGAAAGTAGACACTGATACAGATGTGGAAATCCTAGAGGAACCTTTGTGAACCAACCAAGAAGAGGGCTTGAGGCAAGAAGAAACACATTTGGAAGAGGAAATTCTTCCTGAGAAAGAGCTAGATAAGAAGGAAGAAGAAAGCACTAAAGGGAGAGATTCCAAGCCTAAGAAGAATGTAGAGGTCGAGCATGAAAAGGATAAAGGGACTTCCCTATAGCAACATGATCTTACTGAGGAAAACATAGCCTTCACTGAACAAGACAAAGGAAAGGTTGCACAGAATGAAGGCTCAAATGAAGAGGAACAAGATGATGAAAATATTCCTAGCGATGACGAGGATGAGCTTCAAGAGGAGCAAGGAGAAGAGGAAGGTGGTTATGAATTACCCAAGGGTCAAACTAAAATTCTTGATTGGTTGGAGGGACAATTGAAAAAGAAGGCTCCTATGGCCGTAGACCCTAGAGCAAGGCTAGAAGAAATATTGGCCCAAGCCCAGAAAAGAAGCATGAAGGAGAAGAAGCCTAAGACCCACTCTCACATCATAGTGAATGCCTTTGGATCTCAAAAAATACAAATTTCCACCCTTGTAATAGACAAAGATATAGTCGTTAGCTACAATATATCAATGATTAATCTAGGCATGAAAACCCATGAACAAAAGATAGATAAATTTGATGGGTCTGTATCCACCATCATGTAACAAATGAGCAAGGATCAATCCACTAAAGAAGAGCTGAAAGCAAAGGTAGTGGATCTCACTGCTTATATTGAACAATGGAAATCTACAGAAGAGGACACCCCATCAGAAACATTAGCTCTGCCCTCCTTGCTATCAAAAGAGGATATCAGTAAGATGGAGAAGAGGAAGAACCAGACCAAGTCCATGTCTTCTTGGTTCAACAAGGTGGTATATACTGGTGATAAAGGGATTGACCATGCGGTCACCATGTATAATAGGTATCGAAGCCTAGGGAAAGATATGGAAAGTATGATGAATACCTATAAGGAATTTCCAGAGGCATACATGATCACTTATTTGAAATTGAAGTACATCCTCAAGCTTTCTTGAAATATCTAGGAAGAGGAGCTGAAATTATCAAAGGAGGATCACTAGCTAGTAGAAACCTGGTTGATGAACCTAGATTACAAAAAGGAAGTCCTAGAAAAGGTCTTACACGACCTCAAGGTTGAGAATGAGTGGGATGCTGAGCATTAGATAGATAGTGCTGACTATTTGACGTTAATGACAGATTCCTAGATGTTTTCGTTGGAGTTGGATCTGGAAAAGATCAAGACTTTGGTCCACAAGAAAATGGAGCAAGGAGCTAGTGACACCCTGTTGCTAGAATTTATGGATTTTGTTGCAAAGGATTTCATTCAGATGGAGTAGATGATGGAGGCTGCCTCAAATTATACAAAGAATCGACAAGAAATAATCAAAAGAATCAAGAGGATGTCCTTCCAAATCCTCAAATATGAGCTCTTTGAAGAAAGGAAATTTGTAGCCATGTTTGGAAAATTCATTGAGTATGCAAATGCTCAGAAAAGAGCCAGATAGCCCATCATAGATGATGAATTTTTGTCAAAATAATTAAAAATAATGGCAACCACTACAAGAAAAAATTGCTACAGTGTCAAGGTAGCTAAAGACAAAATAGACTAGATGACAAAATAGAGAAAAAAGTCAAAGAGTCTATTTTATAGTCATATATTTGTGGGTAGGTGAAACCCTAATGTAAAATAAATTTGAGCCACATAATGAGAATGAATCTTGTCCACTTATTTTTCTTTTGAAGAACTATAAATAGAGGTCTCCTCTCATTTTCAAAGAGAGAGATGAGTTTTTTTGTAAAGACATGCTACATAAATTTAATGAGAATAACATTGCTTGATGGATTGTTGTGTTTTCTTCACATGTGTGCATGATTCATCATCTCAATATTATATTTTAGCTTTGCTATTCTAGTTTTAAGTTTCTTTAGTTGTTAGTTTATGCTGCACTTTAATGCTATGGTGTTGATATCTTCCTTGCTCATACTTTTTGCTGTCTATTGATGATAAGTAGCTGTGTAAAGTTAGTCTGAGCATTATTTCATTGTTGCACTTAAGTTCATCTATTTTTCATGCTTAATGGTGAATGGATGGTTGAAAATCTATAGACCTTAGAAGATTGAACTAGCTTCATGAAATTGTAGGCTGATTTTGGTTAATTGGAACTTAGTTTCAGTATGGGGCTGTCCATTGTAGCATCCTCCATTGTTACTATTCAATATTAGTTGTAGGTTTAGGAAAATTCTTTTCCCTTTTCCCTTTTGATTTTTTTAATAAAAAAATTGAAGTAAGACAAAGTTCGAGCATCATCCCAAAGCCAAATTTTATGAGTAAATAAGAGTTTTAGACTGCTGTCCTGAACTTGCAGCAACTGTTCTTCATTTCCAAAATTCACAAAAATATTTTCACAGATCCAATCCCCTCCATGCTTAGTCAACCATAAATTCCCTTTGTGATTGCTAGCAAATCACATCAGCCAACTAAAAAATTCCAAGCATTGTCATTACTTGACACCCGAGAGACCTTGGGATATTTTCTACAACTTGTTTGTAGGAATTATCTTTCAAGAGAGATAGAGCATTTATGTTTTATTTGTGTTGAGAAGTGCAAAAACACCCATCAATAGAATTAGTGCTAGAAGGAGGGAAACCAAACTAAGTTGGATCAAATCGGTTCCTTTTCCCCTCAAAGGTTTCATAGAGTGTTTTGATGTACACTAGACAAGGGAGAGTTTCAAGAGCTAGAGACCCCTACCATGGCTAAGACAACCAAGAAAGGGGAAGAATCCACTTCAACCCCTTCCACTCAACCTCCATCTCCTCTGTCTCCTTCCATCCATTCCTCTCATCCCTCCCCTTCACTCCCAACAAAAAATTCTTCCTATTCGCTCCAAACTACCTTTCCACCCTTCACTTCCCACAACCAAGGTGCTGTCCCAACCCGTACACAACTCTTTCAAGGCGCTGCCCCAACTACTGTTCCATTGCACCCTCATGTTGCTGTAGCATGGAAGGCACAACCTCCACCTCCCACAATGGCTTGGATAGGAAACAACCCATCCCCATTGTCCTTCAATGACTACCATGATATTCTAAATAATCTAGAAGGATTTTACAACAAGTTCCATCCGTAGGATCTGCAAAGGACAACAAAAGAGCACATAAAGATTTTCCAAACAGCCTTGAAGGATATGTAGATTGAACATGAAGACGTGGCTTGTAGGCTCTTCCCTTACTTATTGGGGGATGACGCCTTCTATTGGTACATCCATCTACCGACTGGATCCATGACTACTTGGGATCAAATGAAGAACACTTTTCTGTAGAAGTTCAAAGTTCCCATCAGTCCCAATGAATTATGTCAGCAGTTTATGTTCATCAAGAGAGAGGTCAATTAGCCTATTAGTTCATTCAATGACCAATTTCATAGGGATTTCATGAAGTTGCGACCACCCTATGTGGTTCATGATTCCTCCACTCAACTAGTGTACTATGCTACCTTGGATAACCTTACATCAGCCTTAGTCAAGAGGATATGCCCACCACTTGCTAGGTTGGTGGATGAATATGCGGAAGTAGATACAATAAGCATGGACTCGGGGAAACACATTGTAGGTACATTTCCCTCATTGGGGCCTACTGCTTACCCTACAATGATCCAAGGACTTACTCATGCCTTGGATCATCAGACACCAATTTTGAATCAAGTCCCCCAATTTCCAATAATGCCGGATCTAGGGCAACAACTAAATCTGGCACCCCTGGTGCCTCATTACTTACAACTTCCACAAAAATAGGATTACGGTCAACAATCCCACTAGCTTACACAATTGCAAAGTTTAGAATTCCTTCCTGCCCAACAAAACCAACCTGTGATGTAGCCGGTCTTCCTTCAAAACTCAATACCACAACAAAATAACATAGAGAAGTACCAAATTGATGAATTGACTAAAATGGTAAAGAAGCTATCCACCAAGATGACGTATTTGAGGAATCAAAACAACCAGTTGAAAACCTCTCAAAGGAGCATCCAAGCCAAACTTAATCGAGACAACCATGACTCAGGAACATCCACTAGATAGAATTATGAAAGAGGTCAAAATTTAGGGTAGGGATTTGAAAGAAGACCTTCAAAAAGGAAAAATAGAACTTGGAACACGAGGCAAAACAATGGAGGTGTTCCCACACCTCTTGATCAACTGAGAAATACAGACAAGTCCACAAGTGGGGTTTATTTGGCAGAGGTTGCCTTGTCTAGATGGTGCCAAATCCACAAAATGAACATGCATTATGAGTTGGATTGTCTGAAATTTCAAACTGTAGTAAATTTTTTTGAAGTAGAAGTCCAGAAAGCTATTGATGGCTTAGGCTATAGAGACTTAGTCCCTTTAGAGCCATATGATTCCTTAGTGTTGGTGGTCAACAAGGCTCCTTTCCCAAAAAGAAAAAGCAACGCACTTGAGAAGGAGGCTACATCCAAGGATGAAGAAGTGAAAGAGGTAAGTAAAAATAGTGCCTTATCCCAACTCTTCAATTCAATAGATAATGATCCTAAAGATGAGGAAGAAACTCATGAGGATGATTTTCAAATGTTTCGTCAAAGAGAAACCCCATACAAGTTAAGGAATAGACAAGTTGGCAACCCTTTTATGACTTCTACTCCTCCCAACAACTTTAGTACTTCGCCTGATCCTAATGCTAGACACAATCTTACCTACCCCCACATGCCTACCCAGTACTTTAATAGGAACACACAACTAAATAAAAATCAAGACCAACCCACTACTTCTTCCCAAGGAAAATATTTTGAAACAGAGGTTGAACAAATGGGGGAATACATAACTGAAGAATTCAAGAAGGTTAAGTTGATTCTTTCAACTTTTGAATAACTTAGAGTCCCGACAGTTAGAAATGCCTTATTTAGTATGCTCAATGGGACTACTTCATCCAAGTCAACCAAAGAATTTTTTGCCAAGGTGGTTTCCAAAGTGAGCTTGTGATCAGGGAAATCCTGGGGAAGAAGCTCGATCAACCCCCAAACCAACAAGTCAATAAAAGTCAATCAGTAGAAAAAACTCTCCCTAAGGAGTCAAAACTAGTGCAATAAAAAGATAAATCCAATGAAAAAGACAAAGCTCAAGTGGCCTAGGCTGACGTTTTAGTGGGGCTGTTTCAAGGGAAATTTGAAACCCCTCCTTTCTTGACAACAATCATAATATTTGGCAAGAATCTACACAATTGTTTGTTGGATTTAGGAGCCTCAACTAATGTCATGCCATTGGTAGTGTGCAAAGCCTTAGGAATAAATCCCACCCCCTCTCGATGGAAGGTAACCCATATAGATAAGATGAAAGTGAACATAGTTGGGGAATTGAACAAAATAACCATGCAGATTGTAGTGGATCCAAGAGTCTAGTAGGTTATAGACATTTAGGTTGCTGATATCTCAGACACCTACAATATCATACTTGGAAGATATTTCACCTGAGCCTTAGATGGTTATGCTACTTTAGATTATTCCCACTTGTGGCTACCTTGGAAGTGGCTATCCAATCAGATCCACATTGATCGGGATCCTCAAATGAAGTTCATGATCATAGAGTATAACAACATGAATGAGGCACTATTTGTAGAAATGAGGTTGGGGAATTATTGTCCCATGGATTATTAAGGTAAAGAAGAGTTTGAAGGAGAACAAGTGGTCGAAGAGGTCCTTCTTGTATTATGCAGTTCCCCCACCAACTTAACCCACATCCTTGATAGTATAGAGGTGCTGATTAAATCTGAAGATGAAGAATCCTACAAAGATGGTAACCTTGGATTGCTAGATGGATTCCAAGAATTTATGTAGAAATGTGCATAGAATCAACTCAATTTGGGAACTATAACAAATTTTCAGGAGCTACTACTGCTAAGCTAGTTTAGGGTACATAATGCAACTCATTTTGAATTCAAATGCTACCTATGTCAAGCAGCAGTGGGGCATGTCAAAGGAAAAGCTAGTCCTAGGGGAGAAATAGGAGAGAAGCAAAATCAAGACTAGCCCAGATCCACGCAACCACCTAATGATACATAAGTAGATGCACAAAAAAGAAAGGAAGCACACTCAACCAGATCCAAAGTAAAAGACTCTTCTAATTTTTGGATGCTATGTTTTGGCTGGTCCAAATCCAAGCAATGAGCAGGATCTGGCTTCAAGCTCATCAGTCCCATGAGTAAGACATATTTTGTTGCCCATAGACTCCAATTTTATTTTGCAAGCACCCTCCAACCTTTGTCCCTAACTGACTTAAGGAAGTTCACTGTAGAGCTCATCTCTACCCTATTAATACCTAACAACATCACCAAATTTCAAATTTTTAATGATGACAAGCACATCCTTGATTTCATCACAAGTTCCGATGTGTTTTCCACTCAAATTATTGATGAAACAGATCTGAAGAGGTTGAACTGGACATAGAAGGGGCCATCACCCTCAAAACCAACACAATACCATGAGGTATGGTTCATCTAGAAAAAATATTTGACTTGGATTAGATAAGGGATCAATACCAACAGACTAAAAGGGAGCCTATCGACAATCAATGCGATACTCATAACATGGGTACTGCTGAAGAAGTTAAAAATATTATTATAGGAAAAGTGTGCACTTTAGAGGAAAGAAAAAAGATTATTGATGCCTTAAAAATTTATCATGACTTGATTTCTTGGGGGTATGAGGACCTCAAAACATATGATACTTCAATAATCACTCACACCATTCCCCTCAAGCTAGATGTGTGGCCTTTCCAACAACGTCAATTCCTAATCAATGCAATGCTGGAGCCTATCATCTTCATAGAAATTTGGAAGTTGCTATCCAATTGAATCATCTTTCATGTCAGGAATTCCATGTGGGTGGCTAACTTGGTTCTAGTTAGGAAAAAGAATAGGTAAATTTGATTGTGCGTAGACTTCAAAAATTTAAATAGGGCCTCTGAAAAGGACAACTATCCAGTGCCCTTCCTAGATGAAGTATTACAAATAGAAAATGGGTCACAAATGATGTAATTTATAGATGGCTACTTAGGATATAATCAAGTTATGGTGTAGTATGAGGATAGACATTAAATAACATTCACTACAAAATGGGGAACATTTGCATACAAAAGGATGCCGTTCAGATTAATCAATGCTGGTGCTACATTCCAGTGCATAATGGATATCTCCTTCAAAGATCTCATCAAAAAGTGCATCATCATATACATGGAATATCTCACTTCTCAAAGAAAATAGGAGATCATGTCTCCAATTTGTGCAAGGTCTTTCAAAAATGCAGAGTTCGACATTTCATTGAACCTGAAGAAATGTATCTTCAGAGTGACTAAGGGTAAGTTGTTAGGACATGTGATTTCAGAGAAGGGAATCTCAATCGATCCAGAATGCATCCTAACCATATTAAAGATTTGGCCTCCAAGCAGTAAGAAATAAATGAAGTCTTTCTTTGGAAAAATCAACTTCATAAGAAAGTTTATCATAGGCTTCGCTGAGATAGTCAAGCCATTGGACACTATGCTCAAGAAAGATGCTAAGGTGGAATGGACACTGGAATCCAAGTAGGATTTTGAGGAAATAAAGAGAGCTATCACATATGCTCCAGTGTTGGTCAGTCCAAATTACCTAAAACCATTCTACATCTATTCGTTTGCATTGGATCATTCTTGCACCAACATGTTGACGCAGAAGGATGATGAAGGGAATGAGCATCCCATTGCATTTATGAGTGCTCCGTTGAAGGACACAAAATTATGTTATCACAATGTTGAAAAGAAAGCATATGCCTTGGTCAGAGGAGTTAAAAAGTTCATACATTACATCTTAAGGAACAAGGTATTCACAATTGTTCCAGATCCAGCTGTCAAGACCCTATTGATGCAAAATGAGTTTGGAGAAAGAAGAGAAAAATGGGTCACATTGCTACAATAATACGACATGGAGATTCAAACCATGAAACTAGTTCATGGGCAACCTTTCACCTACACAGTAACATAAATTGGACCCAAGCTTACCGTGCTACAATACCACCTAGAGGATGTTTCCATAGGTGAATGGTACAATGAAATTGTCTATTACCTACTGAACAAGTGGCCATCATGACTGCAAGGAGTATAGAAGTGTTGAGATTGAAGAGCAGTAGCTATATGCTACAAGGATCCATATTGTACAAGAAGAATCATGAAGGAATCTACCTCAATGCCTGGGAAAAGAGGAAGCAACTAAAGTGCTAAAATAGTTTCATGATAAGTTTGGCATTGGCCATGGATCCAGCCCTTCAACCACTCATGAAATACTGTGGGATGGGTACTACTATCTGATACTATTCAAGGATGCGGACAACCACGTTAGATCCTGTCACATCTATTAGACCTTTGCCACCAGGGAGAGAAATGCTACTGTCCCATTGCAACCAGTCATGGAGGTAAGGCCTTTTGCTTAGTGGGGACTCAACATCATTAGTCCAGTAAGCCCACCATCCTTTGCAAGCCATAGGTACATTCTGACCGCTTTTGATTATTGTACTAGATGAATTGAAGTAATAGCATGTAGGCAATGCAAAACTAAAGTAGTTACCGATTTCTTAGAAAGTTTCATTTTAAATCATTTTGATTGCCCATTTTTTCTCATTTGTGACAATGGTCCCACCTTTGCATCCCTTAAGTTTGCTAGTTGGGCCTTTGATTATTGAATTGCACTTAAATTTTCATCCAATTACTACCCTCAAGGGAATGGCCTAGCTGAATCTACAAAAAAAAACTTGCTGACGGTCATTCGAAAGCTGCTTGATAAAAACCCAAAAGACTGGCACACCCAATTGAATTTTTCTCTATGGGAAGATCACACACATCATAAGGCTACCTTGGGAAACTCCCCATTTCACCTCATCTATGGCCTAGAGCCTATTTTCTTGATTCACTTCAAGATCCCTACACTCCAATTCGTCAACACATATTATGAGGGAGAATGTTAAGAGGCCCACTTTGCTGAATTGTTGCATTTAGAAGAATTCCGTGACCAAGCAATAGAATTTTTTTCCCAGCACCAGAACATAGTCAAAAGATGGTTTCATTGCTGAGCCAAAGTGAAGGCCTTTAGGATTGTAGATTTAGTACTCTATTGGAACAAGGCCCATGAAAAGAAAGGGGGAAATGACAAATTCAACAAGCTCTAGCTTGGCCCCTTTTAGATTTTTGACATTCTAGGAAATAATCCCTTTCGCCTCAAAATGTTAAGTGCAGAGGATTTCTTGTTTCCTGTCAATGGGCAGTACCTCAAGAATTATTTCCTTGCTTGAGCTATTCAAGCTCACCCTTTGTATATAGGTGTAAATAGTTAGGTTAGGTTCTTTTCTTTTGCTTTGTTGTTTTCTTTCACTTTGCTTTCGCTCACTTTCTTGACTTTTGTTTTTGATGAAGGTGTATTTCGATCTTGGTGTGGTGGCCATGCTTGGTTCGTCGAAGGGCCTACTCTACTACTTGCTCTCACTTGTTCTTTAGATAATTCTTCATTAGTTACTATGAATTTTTGACCACTTTCGTGAAGTGGTTTTGCTTACCCGAACTCTAACTTGATCTAGGGAAGAACCCTTATTTGAATCCCCTCACGCTCATCTCATATTACACATGAAAATACACCTTAAGTACTCTTGATGAGCTATACGATAGTTATTATGAGGCTTTGAAAAGTGAAAAATCCTAAGTTTTCTCTAGTGACCACTGTGGTTTCCAAGCCCAGTATAAGCTTCAGTGCTTATGCAGTTGAAAAAAAAGAGTATCAAAAGAAAATATCAAAAGGAAAGAGAAAAGAAAAATTTGAAACACACAATTGTATGGGTGTGTAGAAAAATCTATCGAGGCTATGGACGCCTGACTAGAAATAGAGCCATGTTCATGGGGTCACAACGACAACTCTGTTGGGTCTATGGATGCCTGACTAGCAACAAAGCAATGCCCAATTTACTTTTGGGGTAGGAAAATTATGTAGCTTGCCTCAACTGATTGATCACTATCTTGTGTGGTCTTTGAGGGAGGGAAATAAACTTACTACACACACTTCTGAGGTATCCTATGACTCGATTCGACTAAGGATCCTATCCTCCTTTAAGTTTCTAGTTTTCTTATGGAAATTGGCTTCTCGTCTTTGAAGTGAGAGATTCTAGGTTTTGAATGAATCCTTACCCTTGGAATGCTTGGGAGTGTTCTCCCAGTGGAGTCAACATTTGTTGTGCCTATGGCACACATGCCCCGTTGGAACCGTGGACCCCCTCTATCCTTTTTGGCTTCATCAGGTCATTTTCACCTTTGCCTCATTTTGCATGCCCCTAATTTTGAGCTAAAGATAGTCACATGTTGAAAAGACATCACCTTTCAACTGGCCAAAGTCACCACTTCAAATTTGCGAAGTCTTCTGGATTTTGCTTAAATTCCCTTGCGATTTTCCCCTAGCCTTTTTCCTCAACATCCTTCGAGCCTCGCAAAACTGCATTTGTGTGTTTGCCTTGGTGGGTCACCATTACTGCTTCACCAATAAGTAGCAACTAACCTAAGGCTTCCGCCTGCATGACGGGCTCCACACTGTCCTTCACCGTCTAGGTCATTTCCAACGACCACACCAAATCAAGTTTCCACAAACCCAACTACCCAGCCTACCTTGTGATTTATGTATCAAGAATTTATTGCTTGTCATTAATGGCAGTTCACCTATAGAAGGTGGGGTCGAACCCATCATTTTCACCCCCTAGTTTTCAAATTTTCAATGGTGAACCAATAAATCTAGCCCTTAGGAGATCTTTAAGCAACTTTAGACTGGATTTTCTTGCATCCACATGTGATTTAGAGGTAGGAACGCATCATTTTTTGTTGTGTGATTAAATTCTAAGGAATTAGGGTTTTAAAAAGTATTTAAATATTTGGAAGAAAAACTTAGTTTTCCCTCAGTGATCTTGCAAAACTTCGTAGTCCTCAACCTGCATAAACATTCAAACCCTTGGTGTTGTTTAAACTTGTGAAATCTATAGTTGCACTCATGCGGAACCCCGTCCTACCTTCCTCATTCTTCGTGTAGTGAAGATATCCTTGCAGCCCACACCCTTGCTATCACCACCCTAGATCATATGCTAAAAGCTCAAAAAATGACCAAGTGCTTAATTTTGTGCGGGAGTTCCTATGCAAAATTTTGCTTGTAGACAACCGCCTCCTCATCATCGTTGTTTAACATCTGAGCTCTCACATCGTCCCACAACGTGGGACTCAGTTTTTTCCACCTCGTCAAATGGACCGAGCTTGTCACTTGAAAAATTTGCTAAGTATGAATGATCTTTTGGGCCATTGCATTCAGCTCGCCGTCATCCCATCACCATTATTAAGCGGCAAGATCACCCCATCTGCCTGTAGTACAAACTTTGATCTTTCTATTTCTATTCATAGAAAACACTAAGTCAAAGTAGTATGCAAGTCACCACATGAGGGTAGCCTTCCCTCAGTTGCCATCCCCTAACGTCCATGCGCTCACATCCTTTCGCACTGCGAACACTACAAAAATGGTTTCCCTTTCGCTCTAATGTTCATCAATGCCTAACTTAAGTTGACAAACTCCCTACGGGCCTGCCTATGTGGATCACCATCCATGGACCATCGTCCCTCCAAGATCATTTAGCTAATGGAAAGCATCCGATGGTGGCTTGATAGCTTCCATCCACACATCCCAAGATGATCAAACTTTAAGACCTAACCCCGATTGTCTGAGGTGCTTATGGGTCCCACAATGTGGAACTCCACTTGTGAGTCTCTGTCCCATGAATGCCACTATCTAAAAACTAATCCTAAGAATCCTTCTACCTGTAGTGCCCCTCCGTGACTGGTCTTGTGATTGATGAATTTTATTTGGGTCATTTGATTTTATGTGTAATATTGTTTAATTTAAATTTTTTTGTATAAAAAGGTTTTGATGATTGAAAGCATTAAAATAAACTATTACATCAAAAGGTATATATATATTTGATATATAAATAAATATAAATGTAAAATATCTAGTAAAAAAAATTAATAAAATAAATACATAAATAATAATACAATTTATAAATAGTAAATAAAATAAAATAAAAATAAAAATGCAAAAAGCTATATTTAAGTTATTGCATGTGGAAACCGCTTGCATGAAAAGAGGGGAAGAAGAGCATGCATTGGGTGTTTTTACAACTGATAAAGCCCCACTTATCTTGAGCACAAAATTTGAGGGTTTCTTGCATGCAATGGGTTTTCTAAAATTGACAATGGAGGAAATTCGACGGGCCAGGAATGATTGGCATGTCTCATCGATGAAAACCCTCACAGGGAATGGAAAGACAATACTACTAGTGGATGGTGTTGCTTATACATTCCAATTATCTTCAACCTGCTCTTTGGGTGTGGAGTTGGGTCCAAGTATCTTCATTTTCATCAAGGGGCACAGTTCACACATTAAGAATTTCCTCAATCTTGATGGCTGGTAACACCTTGGATGGTGGCTGCATGAAATGGAACCAAGATGCCGTATATGGGTACCGGAATAGCATCAATTTTTGGTATCACCTAAATCTTCAGTTCTCTAGAAACGAGGTTATCATCCACATTTTTGTAGGAAGCCATCTCAATGGATGGCATGGAAGAGCCATATCCATCTTCAAGGATCACCTCTATCCAGGTTATGGACCTTGCCGAAGAAGTAGGTGCTGGAATCTAGAGAAAGAAGGGGGCATCGGAGGAGAGCAGGTGTGTTGGGTCAAGCTATTGAGGTGAGTCTTCCGCTCTCTCTCTCTCTCTCTCTCCGGTGTTGATTATCTTTCTCTTTGTAGCAATTGGGATCGTAGGTTACTTTACGCTTTCTCATAATAGGATAGGCTTTTTGTCTTTGTTCATTGACTCTCAAATCATTCTAGGAAAGAGAAGTATTAACCCTCGTTCACATATTTCAACTCGTGATCTTTTTCTAAATTAGTAGATTATCTTTACTCTGTGTCTTGGAACTATGATGTTGCTTTCTCTTATTTTAATACATGCTATCTATGACAAAAGAATTAAATGTAATCATATTTTCTTAATAATCCATTTCCTTTTTGATTATTTGCAACTATAACATCAAACAAGCTCTATTTTGTTTACGTTGATGGTCGTCGTTATTCTGTTTGAGCCCTAATGGCAGCGTTTGCACATCCCCTCTCCTTCTCCATTGTAGGCGCTGCTAGCAGCCATTTGTTCTCCAGGTATTCATTTTCCTGTTGTGAGTACTGGAGTCTATTTACCTAAAACAGTAGGAAGTTCAAGATTTACATAACCCCCTTGATTCTAAAGCAGTTGCAATATTTGAAACTAAAATATTGTAATGGTTTAATTAAGCTCTTTGACTTCATTAGAAATCTGTCCCAGCCTGTAACACTCAAAAAAAGAAGGGTGTGGACGTCTAAATATGCTCCTTGATTTCATTGTCAACCTATTTAAGCTATGGTGCACTTGAACATGGTAGGGTGTATAGATTTAAATAAACTCCCTGATAACATTTGCAACCTGGCACAACAACAACACTTGAACGTAGAAGACTGTAGAGGTGAGTATAGCCTTCCAGATTTCGTTGACAACCTGTCACTTATGCAGTACTCGAAAATATAATGATTTAGAGGTTTTAAATAATCTCTCTGATTTCATTTCAACCAGACTCAGCCGCAACACTTGAACATAAAAGGAAGTTTAAATGTTCAAATAACCTGCTTGATTCTGCTGACAATCTATCGCAGTTGCAGCACTTGATAATAATAATAATAATGTAAGTAGATGGCGATACTTCCAAATTCCAATATTCACTTTCTAATATACTTGGCAACCGTTCACAGTTACAACAATTAGAACTGAGGCATTGTACAAAATTAAATAGCCTCCCTGAAACCATAGGCAACCTATCACAACTGCAACTTTTAGACTTGCAAAAAGTGTAGTAAATTAAATAGCCTCTCTGATTCCCTTGTCAATCTATGGACTTATTATTATTTGGTTAATTAGAAATTTTGATAAATGAAATGGGAAGGTAGTAGGGAATCAAGTTGTCATTATTAGAAAGTTAGAAATTTTTCTATAGGAGGAATTCTTTTCATCGAGTAATTACGAGGATCTTCTTATTTAGTGTTTCTTTATAATGAATCTTGTTATTGTTCTAGTGGAAGTAGATTTATTATTAGATCACTTAGAGTGAAGTGACTTGTTAAATAATCTTAAGGAATTTTTCATAGTTTTAATATAACCACTTGCTAATTTTATGAACCTTATTAGGAATGAAGAAAGACCCATATCAATTCTATAATAGATCACTTCCAATTGGCTATATAGTTACTAAAGGGAATCATGGTAGTAGAAAAGAATTGGCGATGGAGTGTTGAAGTATTCTAGGGGAAAATGAGGGTTTTGATTTTGTTTTGTCAATATTATTTTGTAGTTGGTTTTAATAGATAAGTTTATCTATGACAATTAATATTGTTATATGGATATTATCTTGGGAAATCATTTGTTAGTTATGTGTATATAATTTAGTGACTAGATTGTCCTTGTAGTGAGTAAAATAAATAAATAAAAGGTGGAAGATATTGTTATTTATGAAGTTATCCATGATTGTTTTTAATTTTGAGTTGTGCTCTAAGTAGTGTTTCATGGTTGCTTGATTGATTGCTCATTGGGTTGATCATTAGGATCAAGTTGTGACTTGCTTTTGCAGTTGTTGGATGTTGGTAGGATTTTGGTTTTGTTTTGAGATGGATTTTGTATGATGTTGTTAATCAAACTGTAAGTTTGTTGGTTAAATTGTGGTTGGGTATCTTGTGAGGAAGAAATAGAGGTCTCCCTTGGATACCCGACTAATTTTGTGACAAAATTGTGTATGTTAGCTCTGGTTAAGTTTGTAGGTCTCTTTGTAATGTTGTCACTTTTATTCTGTTCTTGACATTTTGTGTCTTCGGGACGATGTTGATGGTTTCACTTATTTTTAATCAATAAGTCTTCCTCCTGGGTTGATTGGTTTATGGAGCCCTTATCAGCTGATTTTGTGGATTCAGAGTGATTCTAGTGCAATACTTGACTGTGATGTTATGTTTCTCTTTTGAATGCGATCTTTTATCATTTGAAATTTTACTCTATTGATGAACCTTGGCTATTAGGCTTCCAAAGGTGGAAAAATTTATGTTTATATTTGATCTTGTAAATTGGATATTTGCTCTGATGTTTTCGAAATGGTTGTGACGGGAGTTTACACAGGGATTATACCATTTTATGGATGTGTTTCATATGATTTTGGCGAGATGGTTTTTCCTCACAGATGTTTCATTTGTTGGTTCAGTGTTCTTGTTGGTACAATCTCTGGGTGTTGGATTTTATGTTTTGGGTTCTAGAGAGAGTGGCTCTACGTGGGGGTCGGCGCACAAAGGAGCTGTCAGGATAACCCATGTAGAGTTAGATTAATCAGTGATAACCTAAGTAATTAATTAGGGGGTGGGTAGTGAAACATTAATCAAGATAATTATGGATGCCTCGACCACCTGTTAGTGCTATCATAGGCTAAAGGTGGGACGGGAAGGCTGTGGTTGGCATGATCATTGCCTCATCTTCACGAGAGGTCATCGGTTCCGCATGAGTCACCCTATGGAGCAGTGCCTTGAGATAGGCTGTCAGGATAACCATAGATGGAGGCGACACCTAGTGATAGGTTGTCAAGATAATCCATGTATAGATGGAGGCGACACCTTGAGTCAGGATGTCTGGATAATCCATGTAAGGCCATGCGATGACACTCTCCTCTAGCATTCCCTTTTGGGTTATTTTATTGAAATCCTTTGGAAGCGGTCTTTTGATTTTATGATTTGAGGTTTATTGATGTTATGTTTTGTGGCATATTGTTGTAACATTCAGGAGTGATTTTATGCTTGAAAATGTATTATTGTTGTTATGATTCGAAAGTGGTTTATTATTGTTATAACGGTTTATTTATGTTATGGTATTTGTTTCATTGTTACTATGTTTTTGAAGTGGTTTATCACTATTGTGAAATGATTTGGATGCCATGTTCACTGGTCATGGTTTATTGATGTTGTGACTATCCTTGGGTTTCATATTGCTCTTGTATGATGTTGAGTCTTGTGGTTCTCTGTTTGGAATTGTTTTGGTTGAGGTCTCTTTCTTGTTAGCTCCTTAGCATGGGGGGTGGGTCTTTGGACCCACATGGTCGGGTGGAACATGCTAAGCACCCCATTGGGTCCCCAATCGAGGATCGAGAGGTGCAGATTGGTGTCATTTGCAGCGACTCCAGAGTTTTATCTGTCTTTGAGCCAGTTATGATACTTTGTATTTATCTGATTAGCTACATCATTCTTTATGGTTTCCCATTCATGTTGGGGAACGTTGTTGTATCATTGTTACTCTGGACATTGTACTGTAATGTAATGTTAAACCTTGTGTTGATATTGACCCATGGAAGTTGTTATTCAATGTGTTGAGTTAATCATGTTTATGTTATATTTATGTACATAGATGGTTTCTTATCAATGTTTTATCATGTATGTGTTACATTTGTTAATGTTTACTTTGTCATGGATTATATCTTAGGCTTTCATTCTTTATTGCTGTTGTATGGAATTAAGTTTGTAATGTCTCCTCGTGTATCCCATGGGACGTAGCAGTAAGTGAATTTGTTTAGTTAAGTTATATGACTTTTGATTTAATGTGCTTCACATGTATGTTTGGAATACTCTAAAAATAAAAATAAAAAATAAAATAAAAATAAAAATTGTACTGTAATTGTTGTTGAATTGTCCTTTGGGGTTCTCACGACGGGGCGTTACACTGCCCTACAACACCTGCATACTCAAAATTTGCAAAGCATCAAGGCATAACTTAATGACAACGAGTACCTTGTGACTCATTTTTGCACATGCCAAACCACTTCATGAGGGATTTTCCCTCTAGAAAGATAATGTAGAAATCTCACTATGGGCCACTGCCTGTGGATCTCCATGCCCCCCTAGAATCTATTTAATTTCTTTCACTTTGACAGCTTCCGCCTAAGGGAAACCCGCATCCCTGGGCCCGCAATTTCCTAAATGGCCCAAATGAGCTCTAGATGCTGAGTGATGATGAATTTTAGATAATGTATTAATGATCTAATGCTTGATTTGCAAGATTTGATTGGAATTCACCCAAATTCACATGTAAGCACACTTACTACTTCCCTTGTAGGAAAGATTTATGGAATCTACTGCGAGGCCTTCCGAGAAGCTTGCATAGAAACCCTACAAAGGAAAGAATCCTGTTCACACTCCTAGAGGAAAAAAAAGAGAAAGAACAAATGAAGTATGAGTTTTATGGAGTGGAACACACATCAAAGATTGCCTCTGGCTAGCAGACAATCTCAAATATTGACTTCAGACATGTCAATATAGATGAATTCAAAGAGAGGGTTATGTTGAACCCCAAAATAGACAAGGCCTTGAAAATAAGGAAGAGTGGCCTAGCTAAAGCCGCTGGTTTCCTTCCTACACTTATAGCCCTAGAGTTGGTAATGGCTGTTGGGAGTGCTACCACTCTAATAGAAAGATAATTGACCATGACGAAAGAGTATTAGTAGATTTTTTAGCCAAATCAATTAGCATGACCTTTAGCATTCCAGTCTTCGATAAGATGAAAGAAGTAGAGAAAGGATTTTCCCAAAATGTATGGAAAATAGATCCCATAGGGTGTAAATGAACAATCAACCAGAATTGGTTGAAGGATAAGAGGGAAAGTGTTTCCAAGGTCCCTCAAACGCTATATCGGAGTGACTTCTTTGAGGAGTACCATTATCTAGTCATGCTCTTGAGTAGAGTGATGGGTTTTCCCACAACTACATTCTCTGAGAACTAGATGTTTTATTTTATAGAAGAGATCCTTGAGGGTGAGACCTAGTTCCATTGGGAAAAAATGATTAGTGACAACATACATCAGCAATTAATGGAGGTAAACAAGACCTATCGCTTCTTCATGATTTCCTATTTGGTCTACCTCCTGGCAGTTGAGTTCCCATATAAATGATTGTTCTACGCTGGAGAAAATGGAACCAAGCAAGGATAGTTGAAAGTATATAATTTCTACCCTCAACTATGGTACAAGAATTTTAAGAGGGAATACAAAAGAGTGAATGAAGCCTTTACTAGGAATATAATCAGACTCCTGGAGGGAGTTTTTGAGAGGAGAGTAACACACAATGTGAAGGAATTTTTGACAGGTTTTGGATATCTGTTCATCCAATTCCCCAAGTTCACCTACATCATAGCCGAGGGATTCTTGGGAAGACCTTACAGGTTACCCCGCTACCCCAATGACAAGATTATCATGCTGGAGGTAACTCGACAGTTGCAAACTTCCCACACCTTGTTAATTAGTAAACATAGAGTAGGGGTCCTATATCCCCTCACTCTTGGACTAGGTATGTATGCTTGCCCCGTTGCCCAATGTGCAAAATAATCAGAGAAGGAGTTGGATGAGTATAATCTCAACCTTCATATAGACAGAGGATGAATAGACCCCAAGGGTAAGTTGAAGAAATGGGTTGGGAGAGAGTATTCCCATTGACCTCACGTCAAATACTTTTGGGTGAGTTAAAAAGATGAAAAAGAGGTACGGATGCGTGATTATATGAGAATGACCCTCGCATTCATAAAGTTAGTCAATTTCTTTCAAGTGCTATACCAAGTTGTCGATGATGACAACATGATAGATAAAAGATATGGTGCCTTGATGAATGCACCTTTTCCGATGATAGACTGGTCTAAAGAGGAGGTCAACGACTTGGATGTTCTCACTTGCCCTATGGAGAATAGAACAAAACAATGGCTAGATGAACAAACTGCTAAATTAAAAGGATAAGATGTCGAGCTTACATATAGGGAGCTTGAAGATGAAATGAGTAGTGAGACCGATAGTGTTGCTATTACGATATCCTCTAGTGAAGCACCAAAATCCCCACCTATTACAAGATCCAGAAAGAGGAAGGAGGTACTGGAGAAACAACCCAAATGCAAATTTTATAGAAGGAAGGTGATAGAAGGACCACCATCTCCAAAGAAGGAAAGAATAAGGAATTTTGTGTTAGAAATGCTGACTATCTAGGAGGAGGAACCCTTGACCAAAGATGAAGAGTTCGAGCGGCCTCGCTCGCCACCACTGACCACATCCATCTCTGCTACCACTATTGCTACCACTTACTGCCTCCAACACAATCTTTTCCCATCTCATCTCTACCTATGGTGGACATCTCTGTCCACCTTGCCTCTGCCTCTCCAATGGTTCCTGTGGTAGTGTTGGATTCTTCTTCCTATACTACTTCCCTGCTTTCGAATTCTTCGCTCTGCCTCCCTTACCTCCTCTATTTGCTTTGCCTCCTTTCTTGATGAAAACTACTATGGAGATACCCACTCTGCTGCATGCCTTCATGACTTATATGCAAAATTTTCCCATCAGTATTTTTGGGGTAATGCTTGACCCCAAAGTCTAGGAATTTATGGCCCAACTGGCCACTG
Source organism: Sequoia sempervirens (assembly GCA_007258455.2). Classification (NCBI taxonomy): domain Eukaryota; kingdom Viridiplantae; phylum Streptophyta; class Pinopsida; order Cupressales; family Cupressaceae; genus Sequoia; species Sequoia sempervirens. The sequence continues at coordinate 75,256 of VDFB02320127.1, forward strand.
CTTTGCTGCTTCCTCCACCACCAACCGAGCCACCAAAGATGGAGGTGACAATGCTGATCTTTGAAGAAATGGAATGGCTTAGTGGAAGGAAACCTAAGGATGATTCAAAAGATACTGCCGATGAACCCAAAGATTCTAATAGAGATGAATACTTTGAGCACCCAGAGGGGGGCTAAATGTATATATTGATAAGGTGGCCTCCGATGAAGAAGTGCGACAAAGCCCTGAAGATGAAGGAAATGACAAGCTCAATGAGCCTTATGAAGTTGAAACCTCACACCAGGAGGAGGAGGTGCTTTAGGAACATAAAAATGTAAGTGAAGAGGCTAACCCTAAGGAGTACTACTCTAAAGAAGGTAAAGTAGACACCAATACAAATGAGGAAATGGTAGAGGAACTTTCACAAACCAACCAAGAAGAGGGCCTGAGGAAAGAAGAAACACATTTGGAAGAGGAAGTTCTTCCTGAGAAAGAGCCAGATAAGAAGGAAGAAGAGAGAACTAAAAGGAGAGATGTCAAGCCCAAGAAGAATGTAGAGGTTGGGTGTGAAGAGGATAAAGGGACTTCCCTACAACAACAAGATCTTATTGACGAAAACATAACCTCCACTGAACAAGACAAAGGAAAGGTTGTGCAGAATGAAGGCTCAAATGAAGAGGAACAGGATGATGGAAATATTCCTAGCGATGAAGAGGATGAGCTTCAAAAGAAGCAAGGAGAAGAGGGAGGTGATCATGAATCACCCAAGGGTCAAACTTAAATTCTTGACTGTTTGGAAAGGAAATTGAAAAAGAAGGCTCCTGTGGCCACATACCCTAGAGAAAGGCTAAAAGCAGTCCTGACTCAAGCCTAGACAAGAACTAGGAAGGAGAAGAATCCTAAGAATCATTTTCACATCACAGTGGATGCCTCTGGATCCCGAACAATACCAATTTCCACCCCTGTAACAAAACAAGACACATGCGCTGACTACAATATATCGACGATTAATCTAGGACCGACAACTTGTGAATAAAAGATAGATGAATTCCAAGGGTCGGTAGCCACCATCGTGCAACAAATGAGAAAGGATCAATCCACTAAGGAATAGCTGAAAGAAAAGGTAGTAGATCTCACTGCTTATATTCAATAGTGGACATCTACAAAAGAGGAGACCCCAACAAAAACATTAGCTCCGTCCTCCTTGCTAACAAAAGAGGATATCAGTAAGATGGAGAAGAGGAAGAACTGGACCAAGTCCATGACTACTTGGTTCAACAAGGTGGCATCTATTGGTGACAAAGGGATCGACCATGTAGTCACCATGTATAATAGGAATCGAAGCCTATGGAAAGATATAGAAAGTACGATGAATACCTATAAGGAGTTCCCAAAGGCATACAAGATCACTTCTCTAAAATTGGAGTGCATCCTCAAGCTTTCTTGAAATATCTAGGAAGAGGAGCTAAAATTAACAAAGGAGGATCACTAGCTGGTAGAAACTTGGTTGATGAACCTAGATTATAGAAAGGAAGTCCCAGAGAAGGTCTTGCACGACCTTGAGGTTGACCACGAGTGGGCTGCTGAGCATTAGATGGATAGTGCTAACTATTTGAAGTTAATGATAGATTTTGAGATGCCTGCCTTGGAGATGGATCTGGAAAAAATCAAGCCTTTGTTCCACAAGAAAATGGAGCAAGGAGCTGGTGACACCCTGTCGCCAGAATTTATGGATTTTGTTGCAAGGGATTTCATCCAGATGGAGTATATGATGGAGGCTACCTCAAATTATATAGAGAATCAACATGAAACCATTGAAAGAATCTAAAGGATGTCCTTCCAAATCCTCAAATTTGTGCTCTTTGAAGAAAGGAAACTTGTAGCCATGTTTTGAAAATTCATCGAGTATGTAAATGCTCAGAAAGTGGCCGAAAATCCCATCATAGATGATGAATTCTTATCAAAATAGTTACAAAGGATGGCATCCACTACAAGACAAAATTGTTGCAGTGTCAAGGCAGCTAAAGACAAAATAGAAGAGATGACTAAATAGGGAAAAATACAAAGAGTCTATTTTATATTGTCATATATTTGGGGGTAGGTGAAGCCCTAATGTAAAATGAATTTGAGCCACACAATGAGAATGAATCTTGTCCATTCATTTTTCTTTTGGAAAACTATAAATAGGGGTCTCCTCTCATTTTCAAAGAGAGATTTGAGTTGTGTAAAGGCATGGTGCAAAAATTTAATGAGAATAGCATTGTTTGATGGATTCTTATGTTTTGTTCACATGTGTGCATGATTCATCCTCCCAATCTTAGATTTTAGATTTTCTGTTCTAGTTTTAAGTTGCTTTAGTTGTTATTTTATGCTTCACTTTAATGGTGAAGAATGCTATGGTGTTGATATCTTCCTTGCTCATGCTTTTTGCTATTTATTGATGATAAATAGCTATGTAAAATTAGTTTGAGCATTATTTCATTGCTACACTTAATTTCATCTATTGTTCATGCTTAATGGTGAATGGATGGTTGAAAATATGCAGACCTTAGAAGACTGCACTAGTTTCATGAGACTATGTTGCTGATTTTGGTTAATTGGAACTTAGTTTCAAGAAGGATATCCACTGTAGCATCCTCCATTGTTACTATTCAACATTAGTTTTAGGTTTAAGAAACTTCTTATCTCTTTTCCCTTTTGACATTTTTTTTTTGAAAATTGAAGTAGTAAAAAGTTCTAGCATCATCCTAAAGCCAAATTTGATGAGTAAAGAGGAGTTTTAGACTATTTTCCTAAACTTGCAACAACTGTTCTTCATTTCCAAAATTTACAAAACTCCTTTCGTAGATCTAATTCCCTCCATGATTCTTCAACCATAAATTCCCTTTGTGATTACCAACAAATCACATCAACCAACTAAATAATTCCAAGCATTGTCATGACCTGACACCTGAGAGACCTTGGGATATTAACTACAAATTTTTTGTAGGAATTATCTTTCAAGAGAGATAGAGCATTTATGTTATATCTGTGTTGAGAAGTGCAAAAACACCCATCAACAGAACTGGCGCTAGAAGGAGGGTAGCCAAACTAATCTGGATCAAATGGGTTCCTTCTCCCCTCAATAGTTTCATAGAGTGATTTGATCTACACTAGACAAGGAAGAGTTTGAAGAGCTCCAAACCCCTACCAAGGCTAAGAGTGTCAAGAAAGGGGAAGCATCCACTTCAACCCCTTCCACTCAACCTCCATCTCCTCCATCTCCTTCCATCCATCCCTCTCATTCCTCCCCTTTAGTCCCGATAGCACATCCTTCTTCCCATCTGCTCCAAACTTCCTTTCCACCCTTCACTTCCCACAACCAAGGTGTTGTCTCGACCCCTACACAACTCTTTCAAGGGGATACCCTAATTGCTGTTCCATTGCACCCTCAAGTTACTCTAGCACGATAGGAACAACCTCCACCTCCCACAATGGATTGACTGGGCAACAACCTATCCCCATTGTCCTTCAATGACTACCATGATATGTCAGAGAATTTGGAAGGCTTCTGCACCAAGTTCCATCCATGAGATCCGCAAAGGACAACAAAAGAGCACATAAATATTTTCCAAACAACCTTGAAGGATATGTAGATTGAATAGTAAGACATGGCTTGTAGGATCTTCCCTTACTCATTGGCAGATGCAACCTTCGTTGGTACATCCATCTATCGACTGGATCCATCACTACTTTGGATAAAATAAAAAACACTTTTCTATAGACGTTCAAAGTTCCCATCAACTCTAATGAATTATATCAATAATTTATGTTTATCAAGAGAGAGGTCAATGAGCCTATCAATTCATTCAATGACCAATTTCACAGGGCTTTCATGAAGTTGCAGCCACCTTGTGTGGTTGATGATGCCTCCACTCAACTAGTGTACTACACCACCTTAGATAACTTTACATCAGCCTTAGTCAAGAGGATGCACCTTCCACCTACTAGGTTAGTGGATGCATATGCATAATTAGTTACAAAAAGCACAAACTTGGGGCTGCACATTGTAGGTCCATTGCCCTCATTGTGGCTTGTTGCTCACCCCATGCAGATCCAAGGACTTACTGATGCCTTGGCTCATTAGAAAATGATTTTGAATCAAGTCCCCTAGCTGATAATAGTGCCACATCCACGACAACCACTGAATTAGGCCCCCTTGTTGCCTCATTACTTGTAGCCTCCACAACAATAGGATTACACTCAATAGGCCCACTTTCTTACAAACTTGAAAATTTTAGAATTCCTGCCTACCCAACAAAACCAACTTGCGATGCAATCAGTCTTCCTTTAGAATTCAATACCATAACAAAATAATGCAGAGAAAGATCAGATCGATGAATTGACTAAAATGGTAAAGAATTTTTCCATCAAGATGACACATTTGAGGAATCAAAGCAACTGGTTGCAAACCTATCATAGGAGCATCCTATCCAACCTTAATTGAGAGAACCATTACTCAGGCACATCTTCTAGACAAAATTATGAAAGAGGTTAGAATTCAAGGCAGGGCTTTGAAACAAGACCTTCACAAAGGAAAAATAGAACTTGGAACACGAGGCCAAACAATGGAGGAATTCCCACACCTCTTGAGAAATTGGGTAATATAGACAAGTCCACAAATGGGGTTTATTTAGCAGAGGCTGCCTTGTCCAGATGGTGTTGAATCCACAAAACGAATAGGCATTCCAAGTTGGATTGTTCAGAATTTCAAACTACAGTAGAAATTTTTCAAGTAGAAGTCTAGAATGCAGTTGATAGCTCAGGCTATAGAGACTTAGTCCCTTCAGATCCATATGATTCCTTAGTATTGGTGGTCAACCAGGCTCCTTTCCCAAAAAGTAAAAGCAATGGACTCGAGAAGGAGGCTACATCCAAGGAGGAAGAAGCGAAAGAGGTAAGTAACAATGGTGACTTATCCCAACTCTTTGATTCAATAGATAATGGTCCCATAGATGAGGAAGAACCTCATGAGGATGAGGTTCAAATGTTTCATCAAAGAGAAACCCCATACAAGTTAAGGAATAGACAAGTTGGTGACCCTTTTATGACTTCTACTCCTCCCAACAACTTTAGTACTCTGCTTGATCCTAATGTCAGCAACAATTCTACCTACCCCCATGTGCCTACCTAGTAATTTAATAGAAATAGACAACTAAATAAAACTCAAGACCAACCCACTAGTTCTTCCAAAGGAAAATATTTTGAAGCATAGGTTGAACAAATGGGGGAATATGTAGCTGAAGAATTCAAGAAGGTTAAGTTGAGTCTTTCAGCTTTTGAATTACTCAGATTCCCAATGGTTATAAATTCCTTCTTTAGGATGCTCAATGGGACTGCTTCATCCAAGTCAACCCAAGAATTTCTTGCCAAGGTGGTTTCCTTTAATACCTCCTAAAGTGAGCCTGTGATTAGGGAAATCCTGAGGAAGAAGCCCGATCAACCCCCAAACCAACAAGTCAATAAAAGTCAATTAGTAGACAAAAATCCCCCCAAAGGAGTCAAACCTAGTGCAACTGAAAGATAAATCCAATGACAAAGACAAAGATCAAGTGGCCCAGGATAACATTTTATTGGGGCTGTTTCAAGGGAAATTGGAAACCCCTCATTTCTTGACAACAATCAAAATATTTGGCAAGAATCTACACAACTATTTGCTAGATTCAGTAGCCTCAACCAATGTCATGCCATTAGCAATGTGCAAATCCCTAGAAATAACTCCCACCCCCTCCCTACAGAAGGTAACTCGGTTGGATAAGACGAAAGTGAACATAGTTGGAGAACTGAATAGAATACCCATGTAGATTACAGTGGATCCAAGAGTCACACAGGTTATAGACATTCAGGTTGCTGATATCCCAGAAACCTAAAACATCATACTTGGAAGAGATTTCACCTGAGCCTTAAATGGTTATGCTGATTTAGATTATTCCCACCTATGGCTGCCTTGGAAAGGGCTACCCAATTAGATCCACATTGATAGGAAACCTCAAATGAAGTTCATGATCATAGAGTACAACAACATGAATGAGGTGCTATTTATAGAAACGAGGTTGGGGAATTGTTGTCCTATGGGTTATCATGGTGAAGAAGGGTTCCAAGAAGAAGAAGTGGCCGAAGAGGTCCTTGTATTGTGTAGTGACCCCACCAACTTAACCCATATCCTTGATAGTATAAAGGCGCTGACTGAATTCAAAGATGAAGAATCCTATGAATATGGTAAGATTGGATTGCTGGATGGATTCCAAGAATTTATGCAGAAATGTGCACAGGATTAGCTCAATTTGGGAACCATAACAAATTTTTAGGAGCTACTACTACCAAGCTAGTGTAGGGTACATAATGTAGCCCATTTTAAATTTGAATGCTACCTATGTTAAGCACCAGTGGGTCATATCAAAGGACAAGTTACTCCTAGGGGAGAAATAGGAGAGAATCAAAATCAAGACCAGCCCAGATCCACACAACCACCTAATGATACAAAAGTAGATGAGCAACAAAGATAGGAAGCATGCTCAACCAACTCCAAAGTCAAAGACTCTTCTAAGTTTGGATGCTATGTTTTGATGGGTCCAAATCCAAGCAAGGAGCAAGAGCCAACTTCAAGATCATCATTCCCACAGGTGAGACGTATTTTGCTGCCCATAGACTCCAATTTTATTGCATGAATACTGTAGCAAAATACGAAGCATTAATTCATGGGATTTTGTTGGTGTTAAGAAAGAAAGTTAAAATGTTGCAAGTCTTTGGAGATTTTGAATTAGTTGTGAAACAAGTTAAATAACTATACTCTTGTCATGACAAAAGGTTAGAAAATTATAGACACAAGGTATGGGATCTTATAGAAGACTTAGATGCATTTAATATTCAGCTGATTCCACATCGTGAAAATCATACTGTTGATGCATTAGCCCAAGTAAAAAGAACCCTCCAGCCTTTGTCCTTAATCGACTTAAGGAAGTCCATTGTAGAGCTCACCTCTACCCTATCAGTACTTGACAACGTTACCTGACAACGTCACCAAATTTCAAGTTTTTTATGATGACAAGAACATCCTTGATTTCATCACAAGTTTCGATGTGTTTTCCACTCAAATTATTGATGAAACAGAGCCCGAAGAGGTTGAATTGGACATAGAAGGGGTCACAAACCTCAAAATAAACAAAATACCACAAGGTATGGTTCAGTTGGAAATAGTATTTGACTTGGATCAGATAAGGGATAAGGACAAATAGACTAAAAGGGAGTCTATCAACAATCAATGCGATACTCATAACATGGGTATTGCTAAAGAAGTTAAAAATGTTTTTATAGGAAAAGTGTGCACTTCAGAGGAAAGAAAAGGGATTATTGATGCATTACACATTTATCACAATGTGATTTCTTGGGGGTATGAGGACCTCAAAAGATATGATACTTCAATAATCACTCACACCATTCTCCTCAAGCCAGATGTGAAGCCTTTTCGATAGTGTCAACACCCAATCAATCCACTACTAAAGCCTATCATCTTCAAAGAAGTTCATAAGTTGCTATCCGCATGAATCATCTTTCTTGTCAGGCATTCCACGTGGGTGGCTAACCTGGTTCTGGTTAGGAAAAAGAATGGGGAAATCCAATTGTGCGTAGACTTTAGAAATTTAAATAGGGCCTCTGAAAAGGATAACTATCCAGTGCCCTCCTTGGATGAAGTATTACAAATAGTGAATGGGTCACAAATGATGTCATTTCTAGATGGCTACTCAGAATATAATTAGGTTATGGTGTAGTATGAGGATAGACATAAAATAAAATTCACTACAAAATGGGGAAATTTTGCATACAAAAGAATGTCGTTTGGATTAATCAATACCGATCCTACATTCCAACGTGCAATAGATATTGCCTTAAAATATATCATCGACAAGTGCATCATCATATACATGGAAAATATCATTGTGTTCTTAAAGAAAAGAGGAGATCATGTCTCTGATTTTTGCAAGGTCTTTCAAGAATGTAGAGAGTTCAACATTTCATTGAACCTGAAGAAATGTATCTTTAGAGTGATTGAGGGTAAGCTGTTAGGACATGTGATCATGAATCACCCAAGGGTCAAACTGAAATTCCTGATTGGTTGGAGAGATAATTGAAAAAGAAGGCTCTTATGGCCACAAAACCTAGAGCAAGGCTAGAAGTAATCCTAGCCTGAGCCCAGACAAGAACCCGGAAGGAGAAGAAGCCTAAGACTTGCTCTCACATCACAGTGGATGCCTTTGGATCCTGAAAAATAAAAATTTCCACCCCTATAATAGATAAAGATATAGGCGCCAACCACAATATATCAACGATTAATCTAGGCCCGACAACCCATGAACAAAAGATAGATGAATTCCAAGGGTTGGTAGCCACCATCATGCAATAAATGAGCAAGGATCAATCCACTACTGAAGAGCTGAAAGCACACGTAACTGATCTCACTACTTATATTCAATAGTAGAAATCTACAGAAGAGGAGACCCCAATAGAAACATTAGCTCTGCCCTCCTTGCTATCAAAAGAGGATATTAGTAAGATGGAGAAGAGGAAGAACTAGACCAAGTACATGACTGCTTGGTTCAACAAGGTGATATCTACTGGTGACAAAGGGATCGACCATGTGGTCACCATGTATAACAAGTATCGAAGCCTAGGGAAAGATATAGAAAGTATGATGAATACCTGTAAGGAGTTCCCAAAGGCATACATGATCACTTATCCAAAATTGGAGTGCATCCTCAAGCTTTCTCAAAATATCTAGGAAGAGGAGTTGAAATTAGAAAAGGAGGATCACTGGCTGGTAGAAACCTGGTTGATGAACCTAGATTATATAAAGGAAGTCTTAGAGAAGGTCTTGCACAACCTTGAGGTTGACAATGAGTGGGATGTTGAGCATCAGATGGATAGTGCTTATTATTTGAAGTTAATGATAGATTCTGAGATGTTTGCCTTGGAGTTGGATCTAGAAAAGATCAAGCCTTTGTTCCACAAGAAAATGGAGCAAGGAACCGGTGACACCTTGTTGCCAGAATTTATGGATTTTTCTACAAGGGCTTTCATCTAGACATAGTAGATGATGGAGGCTGCCTCAAATTATACAAAGAATCAACAAGTAATCATCAAAAGAATCAAGAGGATGTCATTCCAAATCCTCAAATTTGAGCTCTTTGAAGAAAGGAAACTTGTAGCCATGTTTGGAAAATTCATCGAGTATGAAAATGCTCAGAAAGTGGATGAAAAGCCCATCATAGATGATGAATTCTTTTCAAAATAGTTACAAAGGATGGTACTACAAGACAAAATTACTATAGTGTCAAGGCAGCTAAAGATAAAATAGACTATGTCAAAATAGGGAAAAAGCCAAAGAGTCTATTTTATATTGTCATTTATTTGGGGGTAGGTGAAACACTTTGTAAAATGAATTTGAGCCACACAATGAGAATGAATCTTTTCCATTCATTTTTCTTTTGGAAAACTATAAATAGGGGTCTCTCATTTTCAAGGAGAGAGTTGAGTTGTTGTGTAAAGGAATGCTACACAAATTTAATAAGAATATCATTGTTTGATGGATTATTGTGTTTTCTTCACATGTGTGCATGATTCATCCTCCCAATCTTAGATTTTAGCTTTGCTGTTCTAGTTTTAAGTTGCTTTAGTTGTTATTTATGTTGCACTTTAATGGTGAAGAATGCTATGGTGTTGATATCTTCCTTGCTCATACCTTTTGTTGTCTATTGATGATGAATAGCTATGTAAAGTTAGTTTGAGCATTATTTCATTGCTGCACTTAATTTCATCTATTGTTCATGCTTAATGGTGAATGGATGGTTGAAAATATATAGACCTTAGAAGATTACACTTGTTTCATGAGACTGTAGGCTAATTTTGGTTAATTGAAGCTTAGATTCAGAAAGGCTATCCACTATAGCATCCTCCATTGTTACTGTTCAACATTAGTTTTAGGTTTAGGGAACTTCTTATTCTTTTCCCTTTTTACTTTTAAAAAAAATTGAAGTAATAAAAATTTCTAGCATCATCCCAAAGACAAATTTGATGAGTAAAGAGGAGTTTTAGACTCTTGTCCTGAACTTGCAGCAACTGTTCTTCATTTCCAAAATTCACAAAACTCCTTTCATAGATCTTATTCCCTCCATGCTTAGTCAGCCATAAATTCCCTTTGTGATTACCAACAAATCACATCAACCAATTGAATAATTCCAAGCATTGTCATGACTTGACACTCGAGAGACCTTGGGATATTTTCTACAACTTATTTGTAGGAATTATCTTCCAAGAGAGATAGAGAATTTATGTTCTATTTGTGTTGAGAAGTGCAAATACACCCATCAACAAATTTGTTATAGGTTTTCAGGGGCTAACAACCGAGGATATGAGAGTGCAGGCATCAAGGAACATAACCCATATCTCAGTTTCATAAACCCTAATAGGGACCCATTCACCACTAAAGGCGAATGAGTCCTTTGTGCCCTAAAAACAACCTCTTTGTTGCAAGGTACACATCATTTCAAGCTCTCAAAACTTCCCTTTTCATTGCTATAATAGTTAGGATTAGTTTTTGATTGTTATTTAGGTGTTTTGGTCCTCATAATTAAATGTTTTAGGAGGAGATCACTAGTGGTTTATCATCTTGTTCATTCATAGTGGTAAACCCTACTTTCTCTTCTAAATAGATAAACAATGGAGACAAGGGCTCCAAGTTCTTTAAAACCCTAAAATGTAAGGATACCATAGAGAGAATTGAGAGGGTTTGGAAAGATAACACAAAAATCATAGATCAAGAGGAAATTAAGTCATCATTTCTAGGCTTCTATAAGAAACTATCCACATCAGAAGGTAACACCACATTAAGGCAAGTTGCAATGTAATTGTGCAAAAAATCATCCCAAGGAATCTATCTTAGGAGCAGTGTTCCCTACTTGAGAAGGAGATCTCACTTTACAAAGTCAAGAAAGCTTTCAACATCCTAAGCAATGATAAATCTATGTGAGAAGATAGGATCCTAGTTAATTTTTACGAGCACAATTTGGAATGGATAAGTGTGGGACTTCTCCACTTATACTAAGATGCCTTACTAAAAGGAATCCTTGGGAAGTCCATCGACAAAGGGATAATCAAATTAATCCGCAAAGAAGGTTAAAAAGAACTCATTAAAAATTGGAGACCAATCACACTCCTAAATGTCTCCTACAAAATTCTTGCCAAAGTGATTGCCACAAGGTTGGTGGAGATCCTTCATAAGTTCATTAGCAATACCAAAATTGGGTTCATAAAAGGAAGACACATTCTTGAGAATTTTCTAATCAGATGGGAAGCCATGCATTGGGCTAATGAATCCAACTAGAATGCTGCAATGTTCCTTCTTGATTTTGAGAAGGCTTATGAAAAAGTGGAATGGGATTTTATTCTTTTGATGTTGAAGGCTTTTGGATTCCCTAGAAGATTTTTCCAAATGGTAAAGACTCTAATGAAATATGTAGTTTCCAAAATAGAGATAAATGGTTCTCTATCTAATGATTTTAACCTTGAAAATACAATAGAAATGGTTGTCCTTTGACACCAAATCTATTTGTTATTGCATCCAATGCAATATTATACCTCTTAAGAGAAACATCTACCCCCCCAAAGTAAAGGGCATCACCCTCCCTAATAAAGAGGATGTGCTAAACATTCGATTTGATGATGAAATTACTTTATTTCTAGATCTTAATGAGAACAATATGGAATCTCTCATGCTTTCTAATTTTTTTTGTAATGCATCTAGTGCTAAACTATCTAATGCTAAGGCAATCATGTTAGGTTGGCATGACACTCCGCTAGAGTGGTTTAAAAAGTATGATTTTTAGTGGGGGGTCCCAACAAACAGGTAAGGTACTTGTGCATCCCATTTTTTGTTAACCCCTACCTCAAGGAAATATAGAATTGGATAAAGGATAAGATTGAAAAAAAGCTCAAAAAATTGAATAAATAGTTTCTCACTCTAGCTAGCTGTAATATCCCGACCCCTATTGAGATATTCAGTACTTTGAAGTCTGCCTATGAATGACTTGTAATTTTCAAAGTCTCTTGTTTTTCTTATTTTTAGAAGGATTTTGGTTTGTTTTGAGGATTTCAAGATGAATTCCAAGGAAATGCAAATAACATATAGAATTCCAATTGAAGAATATTGACCAACAATTACAATGAAAGACAATTGCTGTAGCAATCTCTTAATATATTTATTCCAATCAGATTTACATTAACATGAAAATTTCAATATATTCACTTAAGCTCTACAAACAAAGTTTGAAATTTCATTAATCTTCATACCTAGATGATTGAAGTTAAATTCTGAAAATCTGATATAAAATAATTTGCATTAGCAATTCAGGAAATCAGTTGCAACAATGGTAAGCCCTTATTCGTGGACGCTAGGCATTAATTATTGAGTTCTCTACATTATAAAAGCATTAGGTGTAATGTAAAGGAATATCCACCTCACAAGAAGGATAAATGAGGCTCTAGACTTAGGCCTTTCAAATTAAGTTTCCCATGCCCTGCCCTAGAATCTGAATGGCCAGCAAGATGAGATGTACGACCCAAAATTATCAGATGGTATGGCCCAACTTAATGTAATAATTTTTTTGATAAACAATCAACATGAATGCTTCTAATTTTAGTCAATAATCTTCAACAACCTCTATAATATCTTTTGATTTACAACATAAGTCTCCCATGTTCCAAGTAAAGGAGATCATTAACAACAATAATGATATTCAACAATATTTATTTTCAATATCTTTTGATCTGCAAAAGAATAATCTTCAAAACCCCTTGTGTAATCATTGATATTTCCTCCAATGAAGCTCAATGAGACTTTTGAATAAACCCTCCTATAATGGTAGCCTTTAGATGTTCTTTCACACCCTCAGGTAGCCAAAATCTAAGAGAGACTACATCCTCAAAGACCCATTTGATGTAGCAAACCCTGGTTCACTACTCTCCATGAGAATTTCTTCACAAGCATAAGTGTTGAATGATTAAAAGATAATGAATTTTCTTTTTGATACCCCTTTTATATTCTTCTCCCAAAGGGGTCAATTTCCAATGAGAAATTATATCATTAAAATAACATAAAATATTTATTTTTTCTCATACTTTAATTTATCTTCGTTTTGGGTGCTCACTTCATGACTTCAATACCTTTGACTTAGTATTATTAAATGCACCCCTTTTTAAAAGTCAATATAAGTCATTATCATAAACACTTTAATATTTTAACTTTATAATATTAAATACTCTTTTAATATAAAGTCAATTAATCATTTAATATTGTGCAATTTTAAATAATTAATTATTATTAAAGCTTACCTTTGATAATAATTAAAAAAAACACATCTTTCTCATTAATCATCATTTCTTGATTCTATTTGAACTAGGAGGTCAACCATTGCATCCACTGAGCATCCAGGTGCCTTTCCAAAAATAGTAACACTAGACTCTTACGATCAGGTGACTTACTATAAATAGTAAGTGAGCACAAATTGAGTCCAAAACAACCACCAAAGAAGAAACCTGAATGATATTAAACCCTAGAGAAGAAAACACTACAAAAGTGCCACTAGAGAATTTGAAAATTGCCACATGGGACCCTCTAACCAACATTATTAGCCTATAAGGGACAAAAGATAGTCTAATCCATGAAATTTTGATGCTCACAGAAAGGGGGACATTATAGTCCGCCCTCCCTGAAATTTCTTGTCCTCAAGCAATTAATTGAATATGAAACACCATTCCAACAGAAGCCCAAAGGAAGAACTGTAGAATGGCCCACATGTCTCCAAATAACTCAAGCATCACCAACATAAACACAACTATGTAAGGACAAAAATCATGCCATCTATTCAACTCCTGCACACAAGAAGAATCCCATAACAAATTGTAGAGTGTCGAACAATATATCCTTGGATCCCAAACCTAGAATGGAAGTCTTCCAAGCATTTAACATCCTTTGACTTCCACTGTGCTATTCTGATATCAACTTCACCATGCCAAGAGTGGTGAAGCAACCAAATGGGACCCATCCAAACCACAGTGCCAATCCTATCACCACCTAGATCCCAAATCAATCAAAACTCACATCTAACAGTCATGAAGAGCTAAAAATATCTGAAAGTGTTTGCAACACAACATCTCTCTCCATCCTCTGCTAAACACTGATAGATGTGTTGGCTATCCATCATAGGTGTTGGAAGATATGTAACTGCTCCTCCCAAATCAAGGGAATGATAAAACTCTTCTCCATCATCACTATAACAACTAAACATGCCATTAGGCCTACTGCCACCATAACATCCTTGAAACCATGTCTCCCATGAAATGTTTTGAGGCCAAGAAGTAGAAAAATCTGTCTGATACATATGAACATGATGGTAATCTGATCTCTGACCCTATAAGTAATCCTTTGAATATAACTAAGTCAGACACCAACAATCTCTAGTTCCATCTTTTGAAGATGGCATCACTTCATCCCACAATGGATGATATAACTCCCAAGCCAAACCACACCTATGCATTATAAAATCATCTGGGTGTGGACTAAAGGAGAAGTGATGAGTACTCCTAACTATGTAGTCAAGATAAAATGCATCTTCCTGTGTCAATGGTTGATTGTCATAGTCATGGGGAAGACTCTTCTTGTCACTCTCATCACTAGAATCAGGAGATGGATCATGTCTCCAATTTTGAGGGGCTAGCTGGGTAGGTACTTTGCAAGACCTCTCTACAAACCTAATTGAAAAATCCATATTAGATAGAAATTGAAGGTAATCTGACTTAATTCCCTCCAAAGCATGCACTATAGTCTACATAGTAGATATGGAAGTACCAATTACTACCTTCGTTCGCCTTTCCTCCAATTGTGCTGACCATAGGAGGTACTCCAAAAACTTATGTGTGTTGTTAAAGCAAGATAAGGTTTGGACAACCCTATCCTTAGTAACTATCAGCTACTCCTTGAGTCCTAGAGAATCAATAGGCTCACACCAACCATCCACCTCAACCAAGGTATTACTCAAACTTCCAGTAGAAGTAGGAGGCATGCTCTCACTGGTAGGAACCCCACAATCCTCATGCTTGCAAAATGGGACAATGTGATGAGTCAACATGCTATTCACACAAGAATTTTCCTCCTCAATAGAAGAATCACCAATAGAAATATCTACTCTGCCAATGTAGAGACTAGTACCCATGTCATGTGTGAATGCAAGAACCTCACTACTAGATGGTTCATAGGGTGTGTACATCTCTGCCTCTATCATATCTATATCCTGGGCCTTCAACCCCAAAGTACTACTCTCATCCATGGGTGTCATGGAAGCCTTGGAAGATTGAATTTCTATTGTGATTGATACTGAATGAGCCAAACTCACTTCCTCACAAATCTCAACAATTTGGACCTGTGCTTCTCGAAGAGCCTCCTGAGTGATCTTCAAGGAATTCTCCATGACCATAATCTCATCAGTGATCTTATCCACTTCCCTCTCTTTCCCCTCAAGTGCATCATAAAAAATCTCACCAAACTAAAGTAGGTGATCTCTATCTGACAATAGCTACATGTAATTAGTTTTTTTTTTCATTAATGTCTCTCTGAGTGCTTGGTAACCTACAAGGGAAAGACCTCCTTCCAGATTATTCTATATTCCTAGAATCCTCCAGTAATACTTATCCAATAGCTGAAGAATTTCGTCATACTATCTAATGGATGGAACAATATGATGTTCATTCACCATTAGTTGTTTCGCTAGATGATGGGATCCCTGAGACTCATCAATCTCATGTAATTTTTCTTATATGCTCCCATCTCCTATGGTATGATATGCAAAATCAGATTGGTTGTGACATGAATCCACAACACCTAATGCATTATTAACACCCAAATATTGAGTATCAACATTGGGAAACCCCACACAAGCATCATCCTCATGAGTACTAGCTATTATAGCATGCTGAAGCAAGGAATTCTAACTGCTGCTACAAAAATTAGAACTGTTATGGCTTATATTCTCCATGCATTCCTCATGATTGACATTCATAACTTGCATTCCAACAATAGGAGAACCTTCTACAACCTTCTCCTCATGTACCATAACATATAACTCATGGTTAAGCTCAATAGTATGGCTACTGTTACAAAAATTAGAGTTGTTATTAAGGCTAGTAACAACTTCTTGAGTGCTAAAAGTTGTAAGGAAAGCTAAGGTGCAGAAACAACTCTCCTAATGTCAAAACCTTAGGGAAGAATGTAAAGGTTCTTTTAAATTTTCAATTACAGACCAATTAAGATACACTTGAAAGCAATAACAGAAACATAGAAATAATCATACACAGATGAACACCAAATTTACATGGGAAAACCCTTATGGGAGAAAAACCCACCACACCAAGAAAAACCCCTTTGTATTAGAGTAAACAAATTACATGCAGAGTACGGGCTTCACTCTCTCTGATGTCAATTTACAATAGCATAATCATAGACCAACCTTGTATAGAACATTCAAGTTACAATACACTTAGAACTGAATTCACACTGATCATACATCAAACTATTCATCCAACTGTTCATGCAACCATCAAACCGAACAACGTCTGCAATTCCTGAGTATATCCATGAGGCCCATGGTTTATCGATCTTCCTCTCAGTAACAGCCGCAATAGTCCAACTGCTAGTGGTTCCCATTCTACTCCCTGATTGGTCAAGGACAAACCACGTAGGATAGTCAATCGGTCAAAGGCGTTCAAAATATATTCGCATGTTGGTGAGACACTATCCATGTCTCCCCGATGCCACAAGAACGATTATAGTTATTGCCAAGAGTCGACCCCATCAGCAAGACGTTATACCGAATGCAAATCCACCTTGTGAAGATCTATTGGCAAGATTTCAACTATCGATGAGAGTCATACCGATGTTCACAAGTCACATCAACCTCAGCATTGCCATTGGCGAGACTATCGCTACTCGCCAAGAGATCACACCAAGCCTTCCAGTCATAACAAAAAAAACAACCATCGACAAGACTTATCGCTATTGCTGAGAGGTAATATCGAACCCACAAGTCATACCGAGCACCAAACAGTTGCCAGGAGTCATACCGACAACAAACTACCCCATCGCTGAGACAAACATCCATCACTAAGACTTCATACTAAAGCCTTCAAGTTATCTTGATGGCTCTAAGTGTAGCTATTCGGCGAGACATACCATCTATCGGCAAGAGATCTTACCGAGTCACCATGTCACTCCGATGTCTTCTAGTGAATAACTATCGGCGAGAGAGCGAACAGTTGACAAGAGTTCTTGTCGAGGATTTCACGTCACCTCGATAGCTCTAAGTGTATGCTTATCGGTGAGACATACCACCTATCGCCAAGACTTCATACCGAAGCCTTTGTGTTACTCTGATAACTCCAGTCGCCATGAGTCTCCCCAATAACCTTTAGGCATCAAACCATCAGCAAGACAAAACCACTCGGTGAAAGGTTACAACGATCATCATGTCACAATGATAGGTCCATTCGGCAAGACTGAAACAAGGTCCCAGCGAACAAAATTTTTCACAACATTCCAAAGCTGCTAGTTAGCCAGACAATATGGATGTCACATCGACTTGGCTCTTTTAGAGGTTTCAGCCTGTGAGATTGAGACACATATTTCCAACAAAAGTAACATTAAGAGCTTTTGCCAAACTATTATCATGATGTATGGTCTTCTCATCATCATTCACTTCAAATTTTACTCTCTTTTCTTGAACTTGATCCTCTTCAAACAAATAGGGTCTTAACTTGTCTTCAGATTGTTCAAAGACACCATGCATCAAATCATATGCAGTTGGAGATAATACCCTTTCTTGCTTTCAAACAACTAGTAGAAGGGATAAGAGAGGCTGATAAATATCACCACCTTCATTAATAATTGAAATCATGATAGTCCTCATGCTATCTTGGATAGTCTTATCATGTCTCTCGCTGATTGAGTCTAAGAAGAGATGGAACACCTGTAAAACAAGATCATGGTAATCATAGTCAATCATGACAATGCACAACTGACTTTTTCCATCAACTCAAGGATTTTGATCTTGTTCCCAAAAGTAGGGCTGTCAATGTCACCCATCCCATCAAAACTATCAACAATCAACTGCAATACTTCTCTCATTTTACCAATATTATAAGGAACCCGAGGCATGTGATCCTTATAAGCTAACTAATACAAAGGGAAACAATGAGCCTAATCTCATTGTCTCTGTGTCTCAAATACTTAGGCTCACCCAACGAAGTCAATGTTGAAGTCATAGCAATTTGTAACAATGAAGAGGGTGGCTGCTCAACAAGACTTAAGTATTCTTCTAGTTTTCTCAACATGACCAAAGTATCACACCCAAATTTAGGTAGACTTCCAATTTTGGTACCTTTCTAATAGAGAATTCTTGCCAACCATTTCCTATCACTTGATACCATTTCTTTGTCATTGTCTAAGTCCATAATTGAAATTAACTGGAAAAAACAATGAAATTGAAAACAAGAGTGTTGATCACTCAAATGTTGCCAAATATGATCTCACTAAATATTGATTAAACCCCAAATAAGATGGCAAGAGACCACTCTGATACCGCTGTAATATCCTGGCCCTTGTTGAGATATTCACTACTTTAAAGTTTTCTTGTGAATGGTTTGTAATTTTCAAAGTCTCTTGTTTTTATTTATTTTTAAAGGAGTTTGGTTTGTTTTGAGGATTTCAAGATGAATGCCAAGGAAATGAAAATAACATATACAATGCCAATTGAAGAAATTGACCAACTATTACAATGAAAGACAATTGTTGTAGCAATCTCTTAATATATTTATTCCAATCAAATTTACATTAACATGAAAATTACAATATATTCACTTCATCTCTACAAACAAAGTTTGAAATTTCATTAATCTTCATATCCAGATGACAAAAGTTAAATTGTGGAAATCTGATATAAAATAATCAACATCAACAATTCTAGAAATCAATTGCAGCAATGGTAAACCCTTATTCATGGACGCTAGGCATTAATTGTTTAGTTTTTCACATTATAAAAGCATCAGGTGTAATGTAAAGGACTAGCCACCTCCCAATAAGGATGAATGAGGCTCTAGACTTAGGCATTTCAGCCTAAGTTTCCCACGCCTTACCCTAGAATCTGTACGACCAACAAGCATGAGATGTACAACCCAAAATTATCAGATGGTATGACCCAACTTAATGTAATCAATAATTTAACAAACAATCACCATGAATGCTTATGATTTCAATAAAAAATCTTCAACAACGTCTGTAATATCTTTTGATTTGCAACACAAGTCTCCCATGTGCCAAGTAAAGGAGATTATTAACAACAATAAAGATATTCAACAATATTTATTTTCAATATCTTTTGATCTGCAAAAGAATAATCTTCAAAACCCCTTGTGTAATCATTGATATTTCCTCCAATGAAGCTCAATGAGACTTATGAATAAATCCTCTTGTAATGACAACCTTCAAATGGTCTTTCACATCCTTAGGTAGTTGAAATCTAAGAGAGACTACATCCTCAAAGACCCATTTGATGTAGAAAACCTTGGTTCACTACTCTCCATGAGAATTTCTTCACAAGCATAAGTGTTGAATGATCAAAAGATAATTAATTTTCTTTTTGATACCCCTTTTATATTCTTCTCCCAAAGGGGTTGATTTCCAATGAGCAATTATATCATTAAAACAACATAAAATATTTACTTTTTCTCATACTTTAATTTATCTTCATTTTGGGTGCTCACTTCATGACTTATATACCTTTGACTTAATATTATTAAATGCATCCCTTTTTAAAAGTCAATATAAGTCATTATCATATGCAATTTAATATTTTGAATTTATAATATTAAATACTCTTTTAATATAAAGTCAATTAATCATTTAATGTTGTGCAGTTTTAAATAATTAATTATTATTAAAGCTTACCTTTGATAATAATTAAAAATAACATATCTTTCTCATTAACCATCATTTCTTAATTCCATCTAAACCAGGAGGTCAACCACTGCATCCACTGAGCATCCAAGTGCCTTTCCAAAAATAGTAACACCGACCTTTAACGATTGAGTGACTTACTATATAAAGTAAGTGAACAAAAACTGAATCCAAAACAACCACCAAAGGTAAAACCTAAATGATATCAAACTTTGGAGAAGAAAACACCGCAAAAGTGCCACTAGAGAATCTAACAACTGCCAAATGGGACCCTCTAACCAACATTATTGGCCTACGAGGGTTAGAAGATAGGCTAATCCATGAAACTCTGATGCTCATGAAAAAGGGGAAATTACATAGGTAGAGTTCAATTTTGTCAAATTTTTGTCCTCCTACAATATTTACTACTCATCTATTTGGTTCTTTAGTAGCTATCAGGTGAATGAGTTTCAAAAGAGAATTAAGAGTTTTTTATGGTCTGATTGCAAAGAGAAGAAAAAGCATCACTCTATAAGATGGGATTGGTGTTGCTTGGACAAAACCAAATGTGGAATAGGATTGAAGGATCTTAGGAAACATGGATTGGATCTGGCTATGAAATGGATTTTTAAAGCTCTACAAGACAGTGGACCATGGAAAATATTGGTCAGAAACAATATCCAGTTGAGTGTTCCTAAGCAGGAAAAATATTGAAAGATGTTGCCTTTCAATGACCTATTTTCTTGCACCTTTCCAATTGTTCCTTCAGGTTCTAATGTGTTTAGGAGTATTTGGAAAGCTTGGGAAGAGATGGGGTCTTATGTTTCTAAAAATGGTGTTATTGATAGCAATAACAAAATCCTACAAAAATGGGTGTATCTGGTGGAATATAAAACAAAAAAATAAGCCTCTTGCTCTAATGCAAGGCTTCTCAATCGAGGGTTGGGCTGCAAAAGGTATTAAATACTTTAAAGAATTTTTTTGTGATGGGAAAATTAAATATTGGGATTCTTTAAGTGTTGAATTTAACTTACCCTCTTCTAATTGGAGAACATATACTATGCTCAAAGAGACATGCTTAATTCTCAGCCTTCCTAAATAATGTAACCAGGATATTAATTCATTCAACCATTTAAATTAGATAAATGGTGTAAATATTCAAAAAATAAATGCTATTTTTTTTTTATAATTCTTTGAGCAATAATAATGCTATTTATGAGAATTTGAATAAAGTTTGGAATCTTGATTTAACTAAGAATATGTGGCAAAAATTATAAAAAAGAATTGGTCTAGTTATATTGAACCCAAAAAAGCCTACTTTAAATGGCTTCTTCTACTTCAAAAGTTACCTTATAAAGCTAACCATAATGATCTTGAAATGTGCAACATTTATAAACAACTAGAAAATATAAAACATAACTTGTTTGATTGTTTTTTTTGAAAAGAGATATGAAATTTATTCTGCTACGATTTTAAAGGCTGGCAAGGTAATGTTGTTCTACCTGAAATTTTGCTTGGAAATGTAAAAGGACTAAGCAGTGTGTGTAATATGTTTTGGTTAATTCCGATCAATGAAATTCTATGAAAAATTTGGATTTTGAGAAATGAGGAAAAGTTTTAGGGTTTTAAGAGAATGCTTATTGAGTTTTACAAGAAACCCATATTCAAAAATGTTGCAATGCATGTTCCTATGACATTGAAAATCTCAACACACAAGTTTCTGAAGCTGCTTGAGGATGGAACTATGAGGATTAATACTGCAGAGATTAGATATGAACACACTTGGTCCTTCTATAGAGACACTATCATGCCACTGCTAAAAGGAATGACAAACCTATTAAAGGAGTACAACAAAGAACAAGATGCTGCTATAAAACAGAAGAAAAACAACATCAAACACCATATCAATGAAGGACCTGAACAAGCAGTAGAGGAAGTGGCATCCAACTACTCAGGACTTGAACCATCTATTGGATGGGGTGACATTGATGATTTCAACATCAACAAAAACTATTAATCTATTCTAGCATTTTGTATTTAGCTTCTCCTATATACTTGTATCTATCTTATGATAGAGAACATAAAGTGAATAATAGCTGTAGATGCAACATTAAGTTTTTAATAGAATTTGAACTTTACTAATGACATCATACTGAGCTACTTGAGCCATTTTTTGTGTAAGTGACTTATATGTACCACTTATACTATCTTTAATATTAAAAAAATATATTTATTTTTAAAATTCATGTTCTAATTTTAATCAAGTGACACATGGAAATATAAAATGTGAAGATAAGTTTCAATAATTTAAAAGATTAATGCATGAAAAATATGTAATCTCTCATTGATTTTACTTGCATTTATAAAATATATCAATTATAAAATCTATTAGAATTTATAAATACTTTTTTGATTAATTATTGATAGTAAAATATAGGCCCAAATTCTAGATTATTTATGTTGGAGAAACTAACCCTATTGTGTTACAAGGGGCGTGGGGTCCTGGAGCAAAGAAAATTCTTTTCCTACACGGATGGACGCTCCCTTTATTCCTCCCACCTAACATAGGAAAGATACTTCCTGGGTGGGAGGAAGACGACCCAACTCTATTTCCTCCCGCCACCATCCAAGAGTTCCACCCTTTATACACCCTTGGTGGGATCGAGGCGAAGTTATTTCTTTCTGGTCTAGTTGGAAGGAGCCTATATATGATTGGGTATTTTACTCTTCCCAGATACATATTTTTTAAAAATTTCTTATTCTATTCTATGCTCCTCTTCTCCTATTACATATATGGTATACTATATTACTAATATATTATACATATGTAGGGATATGTCACTCAACACTTCATTGATCATTTTATACCATTATAAAGTACCAAAAAATACTTGATACTACCACAATTTTTTTTTTTAGTGAATTTTATATTATTCATTATTCTAGTAGGATAATTCTACAAGAGTTAGATTTTTTAACCTTGTAGGTTTTCATCATCTACCCTTTTTTTATATTGATAATCATTTACACATATTTTTCTCATACAAGCATCAACATGAGACCAATACAAGCTCTTGTGAGCACAAAAATGAGACTAATTTAAGCTCCTTTTAGATAATCACACTAGAAACCACCAATAAAAGACCAAGAGTCACAACTTAGAAATCCACTTATCTAGAAACCACCTCCCTACTAGAAGCCAACAATGGAAGACCAAGAGTCACAACTTTGAAATCCACTTATCTAGAAACCACCTCCACACTTGAAGCCAACAATGGAAGACCAAGAGTCACAACTTAGAATTCCACATTAGATGTCCCTTTGGGATTGAACTTTGATCTCCATAATGAGAACTCAATGTTTTAACCAATTAATCTCAACCACTTGGAGATCATCTACCATTTTAGGTATTCAACCTAAAGGAAATAGAACCAACCACTATTTTATGTTTTTAATTAAATATATAAGTACTCATATTGGATTTGAAACTTGTTAAAATCATTCCCTAGCTTAAACTATGCCTCTTACTTGAGACATACTTTCTCATTCTATATAAAAAATATGTGAATGACTTATATATGTTTTTATATAATTGTTCCTTTTAGGAATATACCAAGTATTTAACATTGTTGGGAATAAGGTGTCTCAACCTTTGAGTCCCATCATTTAATTAATTGTTATTTGATGTATTTATTTATTTTGTAATTAATTATACCTACTAAATATGTTGTCACTTTGTGGGACCCACTGTTGATGTGGCATCCTACATGGAAAGTGACATGTAAATGTTGTAAGCTAAAATTGTGGAAGTAGGCATCCACTTTGGAGGGCCTACAATTTAGGCTAAATTTATGGCTTTTGTCATAAGTTGCTATGTCATGCACTATGACACTTGCCATGACAATTTATGACAACCATAAGAGTTTATTGTGGAAACTGCTATGACGAGATATGACAACTATAAGAGTGGTGTATGCCAATTTCCTATTTACACTATGATAGGTAAGCTACTATTATGGGGGCACCTAAGTTTGCATTTTGTAGTTGCATGTGAAGTGGTGTCTTGCATGACAGGTGGTGGCTATTTTGGTGGAGGTAGGTGCTGATTTTGGGAGATTACCAAATTAAATGAGTCTTGACTATAACAACATGTCATAATAGACTCTATTTCACTCCTTGGGCATGTGAAATGGATTTGGAAAGTTTTTTGCATTTTACTTCATGTTGTTGCATTATAAATACTTCTAGAGTTAGTGCATTTTATGGGTTACAGGTTGAAGTTTGATTACATGTCATTATGCTACCAAAATTTATCCAGATTCTTGTTGTAGTGTGAAGATTCTTGAGCATTGCTCTAATATTGTATTGTAACTATTCTTTTTGATGATAATACATTTGAGTTGCATGATTTGGAGTGTGGGTTTTTTCCTGAAAGGGTTTTCCCATGTATACACTATGTTATGGTTTATCTTTTTCTTATCTATTTTATGTTATTGAATGTGCATTTGTTGGTACCTATAGCAGTTTAAGTTTTTAATAAGATTATTTTTGTAATAATCTCCTACTTAGATTAGTGTAGAAAGCTACTTCTGCACACCAGGCTTCCTTTCAATTAGTATTAGAGCCTAGACAACTTTGATTCTATTGTTGGGTTTGAAGGATTTTTTGAGCCGATCTTTGTTTCAGTGGGAGTTTTACAGAAGGGTATTTCATGACCTTTGTTGCAAGAAAATATGGAAAGCACATCTAAAAGGATCAAGATGGAGAAGTTTAATGGAAAAAACTTTGAACTTTGGAAGATGAAAAAGGAAGATATGCTCGTAGATAGAGATCTATGGGTTACAATATCCAGAACTAAACCAGCTTCAAAAACTGAGGATAAGTGGGATCTTATGGATAGGAAAGCCAAGGGTTTGATAAGACTCTATTAGGCTAATTCTATCCTCCTGAATGTACATGAAGAGAAAACTACAAAAGATCTTTGGAAGAAACTTGGAGATGTTTATCAGGATAAATCATATTGGTAAAAAAGTTGTTCCTGAGAAAGAAATTGAACTCTTTGAAGATGGAAGATGGAGGATCTGTAGCAGATAATATCAATGCATTCAACATGCTAATAACTCAACTAGGTTTTGTTAAAGACAAGATTGATGAACAAGACCATTGCATGCTCCTATTGTGTTTGTTTCCAGACTCATGGGATCATCTAGTATTGGCTATTGGAAGCAAAAACACCAATTTCAAAATGGATGAGGTGGTGTCTTCATTGTTATTTGAAGAGATGCAGAGAATGCCTTATGAGATGGCCAAGTAGGCCCCTACTATTCATGGTAGAACAAAGGAGAAAGACAAGAAGACATATAAAAAGTCTAAGTTCAAGTCTCCAAGGAGATCTAAGTCTCCTAGTAAGAAGTCCAAGGAAAAATGTTGGAACTATGGTGAAACGGGTCACTTTTGAAAAGATTGCAAGAAGGAGAAGAAAAATAAGTCTCTCTGATTCTGAATCTCAGAAATCATCCCAAGATGAAGGAGAAAATTTTATTGCAGCCTTAACAACCCATGCATCTGAAGATGTGTGGTTGATAGATTCAGGTGCATCCTTTCACATGACCTCAGAGATTGGTTCTCGAAGTATGAATAGTATGATGGTGGGAAGGTGTACCTAGGAGACAATTCTTACCTAAAGGTTGTTGGCCATGGAAGAGTCAAAATTAGGTTCCTTGATGCAAGAGTGAAGGGGATTGATGGCATTTTGAATATCCCAAGTTTGGCATGAAACCTGCTTTCTATGAGTAAACTGAATGATTTAGGAGTGTAAGTTGCTTTCTCTAGTAGAGGATGTAAGAGGGCAAGAGGAGCTATGGTGTTGGATAAGGGTGTTCAGATTGGTACTCTATACCAGCTAGATGCATGAATAGTTTAGTGCAATAATTCTTCTGATGTATCAAAGAAGAAATCTTTATATTCTTCATCCTCACCATCAAATCAAGGAAAGAAGGAGCCTGTAGTAACTACAACTAATGGTCATGCATTTTGGGTACCTAAGGGTGCTCATTCTTTGGAAATGAAGCTTCTTGCAGAGAAGACAATGTTATGGCACCATTGGTCACATTGGTGAGAAGGGTCTTAGAGCCCTGAAAAATAAGAGCCTTGTTGAAGGTTCTGATGATTGTAATCTTGAGTTCGACTTTTGCGAACATTGTGTTTATGGAAAACAACATCGTGTTTCTTTTTACTCTAGTTCTCCTAAGTCTTTTGGGGTTTTGGACTATGTTCATTCAGATGTGTTTGGTTTGTTGGAGTATGTGCCTCAATCCTTACTGACATGAAACTCCTTGAAGGAAAAGTTGGTGTGACATCATGGATGTCTGGCCGACTAACTGTTCTAAATCTCTTGAAATGTTCATATTGCTATGACAGGGTTGATGTCTTGCCAACAAGTCTATCACTGTGACCTTGTGTGTTCACTGTGACCTTTTGGCGAATGGAAACCTTCGGGCGATAGTGTGTTCTTATCGAGCGTCGAGGAGACTTGGCCGAAGGGTCTATTGTCGGTATGTGGTCTCACCAACTTGGAATGTCTCACCGATAGTATCTAGCTCTATCGGTGAAACAAGGGTTTTGGTAAGATGTCTCCATGAGTATGAAATGTCTTGTTGATAATGTTTAGCTATTGGGGAAACGTAAAGGTCGGGGAGAGATGTCTCAACGATGAAGCTAGGTCACGCCGATGGGAGTATGTCTTCGTGGTAACAAAAGACTTCGTTGAGAAGTCTTGGCGACTTGGGTAAGTCATGCCGATAGTCTTCGGTAAGACTTGGGGTGCTTGGTGAAAGGTCACGACAAAAGACATGAGTCTTGCCAACAGTATGTGACATTCGGTGAAAGCTTTGTCTTTCGGTATGAAGTCTCATCGAAATCGTGGGGTCTTGCTGATAGTAGTAAGGCTTCGGTGTAGCATGAAGTGGTCAATGGAAAGTCTTGGCAAGAACAAAGTGTCTTGTCGATAGTATAACTCATCGCTGTGACTTCTGACTTCGATACGAGTCTCACCGAAATGCGATTGTCATGCCGAAAGTAAATCACACGATGGCATAACTCGAAGACTTCGATATGAGGTCTTGGCGAGATCAGTATGTCTTGTCGATGGTCTCTCTAAGTTTGATATGACTTATGGTTTTCAGTATGAGTCTTGCCGAATAAGAATCCTCTTGCTGACTGTTGGGGAACCGATATCGATAGCGAATACTTTGTGGCATCGGGGAGACACTGTTAGTGTCTCATCGAGATGCCAACAAAGTTTGAACGTCGTTGACCGTGTGACCATCCTATGTGGCATCCTGCTGGACCAATCAGAGGAAGCGGTTTTCAAATGGACGACGATTAGTTTTTTGCATCAGTTGCAATGCTAGAAAAATTGCATGCAAGGAAAAATCATCTGCTTGAAAGGAAGCTGTCTATGATTGGCAATGGTAGATAAGGATGCACAGAAGACAAAATTAGAATGTGAATAAAATAAAAGTAGATCGATTCTGATTTGGGAGAGAAATGAATTGAATCAAATGGTTGAGAGGATTTTCTGTAACTGATGAACAGTGAATGAAGCTATAGTAAAATACCAGAGAGCTATATTTCTGATTGTATGTAATTTTGTTGTTACTGTAATACAAAGAGATTTAGCTTGGTGTGGTGGGTTTTTTCCCGAAAGGGTTTCCCATGTAAATCTGTTGTTTAGTTGTCTTTGTGTATTTTCTCTATTTTTGTAAATCTTTCATGTGTGTCTTAATTAGATTGTAATTTGAAAGTTAAAAGCCCTGCATTGTATTCTTCCCTGTGGATTTGACATTAGGAAAGTGTTTGCACACCTCTGCTTTGCTTACATGGTTGTGTGAATGTTCCTTCGTTATCAAAAGATTTATATTTTGTTCTTTCATAGATGATTACA
Source organism: Sequoia sempervirens (assembly GCA_007258455.2). NCBI lineage: Eukaryota > Viridiplantae > Streptophyta > Pinopsida > Cupressales > Cupressaceae > Sequoia > Sequoia sempervirens. The sequence continues at coordinate 103,251 of VDFB02320127.1, forward strand.
ATAGGACATTTGTTTATTTTCTTAGAAGTAATGTTGAAGTCTTTAGTTGATTTAAGGAATTTATAGCCTTGGTTGAAAATCATACTAGTAGAAAGATTAAGTGTTTGAGAACTGATAATGGTAGTGAGTTTTGTTCGACAAAATTCAAAAAGTTCTGTAAAGAGCATGAGATTGAGAGACATAAGACAACTCCATACATTCTACAACAAAATGGAGTTACAAAGAGGATGAACAAGACATTGATGGAGAGGGCTAGGAGTATGTTGAGTGGTGTTAGCCTTGAGTAGAAGTTCTTGGCTGAAGTTGAAGCCACTGCATGTTATCTGATTAACAAATCTCCTATATCAATTCTTATTGAAAAGGTACCTATGGAGGCATGGTTTGGTAAAAAGCCTTCATTCAGACATATCAAAGTTTTTGGCTGCAAAGCTTACACTCATGTTCCCATTGATAAGAGGTCTAAGATGGAGAACACAAAAAATTAAATGTATCTTCATCAACTATGGTGTTGGTATGAAGGGGTACAAGCTATGGGAGCCCACAGTAAAGAAGGTTATCTATAGAAGAAGTGTAATTTTCAAAGAGATGAATCCTTCCACAATTGACCTACAATCGAAGGAAGAAGAGAAGAAAAAGGAGATAGTTCAGTGTCCACCTACACATAATAAAGATGAGCTATGAACTCCTGTAGCAACTAATGATGAGGAGAGCTCTAGTGGCTCTGACAGTTCTGAAGAAGAAGAACCTCAACCTCAACAATTGAGGAGATCTACTCGTGTTAGGTGACAACCATAAAGGTTTGGTTATTCATTATTGGATTCTAGTTGTATTTTTTCTTTGATTTCTAACACTGATGAGCCTAAGACTATTAGAGAGGTTATGGGTATGAGTGATGCAGATTCCTAGATGAAAGCCATGGACAAGGAGATGACTGCATTGAAGAAAAATAATACTTGGGATCTGGTACCTTTTCCTACTAGACGTAAACCCGTTGGGTTTAAATGGGTGTTCAAGAGAAAAAGTGGTCCTGATGGAAGTGTTGAGAAGTATAAGGCATTGTTGGTCACTAAGGGATATTCCTAGGTGGAGGGAATAGGTTATGGTGAAATATTCTCACTCGTAACAAAGTTGACATGTTTCAAGTTGCTATTATCACTCACAACATCATATGATCTTGAAGTGGAACAGATGGATGTGAAGACAAAATTCCTTCATGGTGACTTGGAGGAAGAGATTTATATGTCACAACTAGAGAATTTTGTTGTTAAAGGTAAAGAAAGTCTGGTTTGCAAACTAAAAAAGTCTCTATATGGTTTGAAACAGTCTCCTAGAATGTGGTACTGGTTGTTTGATACTTATGTTTTATCATTGGTATTTTTGAGATCTAAATTTGACCATTGTGTATATTTCAAAACTGATAATGGTCGCATTCTCATAATTTTTTTATAAATAGATGATATGTTGTTTATTGGGAATGGTAAAAGTATGATTTCAGATTTGAAGTCTCAGTTGCCAGCAAGTTTGAGATGAAAGACCTAGGTGCTATGAGGTACATTCTAGGGATGGAGATCAAGAGAGATAAAGCTAACATAAAGCTTTGGTTAAGCCAAAGCAAGTAGGTGAACTCAGTGTTGGAAAGGTTCAAAATGGTAGATTGCAGGCAATTAGTTGTTCCTATTATGCAGGGGATGAAGATTTCTATGAATGATTGTCCAAAATCTCCTACTGAGATGTAGGGCATTACTAGAGTACCTTATGCGAGTGCAGTTGGAAGTCTAATGTATGTGATGGTGTGTATGAGGCTAGATATTGCCCAAGCAATGGGAGTCCTTAGTCAGTTTATGGCTAATCCTAGATGAGTACACTGGATGCTGGGTATGTGCAGGATCATCATGGAAAAAATAGGCCCTTAAGTGGCAAAAAATTCAGAAAAATCAGAGTTAGGCAACTTGACGCAAAAATTTGAATAAGTTATCTATATTATTTAAAAAATATGTTAGAATATAATATGTAGAAAATTGAATGTAGTTTCTAAACTACTAGGTTTGTTTAAAAAAAAATCTATTTGGTGAAAATTTGAAATTTCGATGTAGTGGTACTTAAATTTCAGGGAAAAAATAAGAAGTGGTGTCTATCCGACCACCTAACCACAATAAAATGATAATATTTTTTATAATATTTTAGATATAAGTAGAGGACTCATGCCCCAATGTGATAATTTTTTTTGTAATTTTTTTCCAAGTAAATAATTAATTATGAATTTTTTATTACAACTTTTTAAAAAATATAAAAAATCGTATGTTTGACCACCTTAACTTGGTAAAAACTTCATGAAATTCAATTTTTATTTTTTTAATGATATAGTATGCAAAGCATAGAATGTGACACATGTTTTGGATTAAAAAATTGTGATACCAAATGTTTGAAAGCTATAGATTTTTTTCAATCAGCCTATCAATCAGGACTTTAGTCATAATTTGAATAGAAAATGAATAATAATTACTTATTAAATTCAAAGTAAAGCATAATTTATATCGGTGGAAAGCTGAGAATCTCCTTTAAAAACCCTTTTCGTTTCATCAATTTTGGGTAAAAAAATAGTCATCAGTCACATGCCCATCATATTGCCACTTTTTGGCCCATCATGATCAAGGACTGCACATACCCTGCTGTTAAGAGGGTTTTTAGGTATTTATGGGGTACTTCAGAGTATGCTCTATGTTTTCATAGTTATTTTATAGGACCTCAACATTCAGTAAGTATTCGTGGATATGTGGATTCAGATTGGGCAGGTGACATTGACAACAGAAGATCCACTAGTGGGTGATCCCATAATAGTGGTTTACAATTTTTGGCCAAACTGGACACTGGAATTATTATTTTTAACTAAATCTTCACATTCGGGCACCTATAGCGGCTAAACCATGAGGAATTTGAAGATGGTGCAAACTATAGTTTCATCAAATTTTGTTTGTAGATTCCAAAAATATTTTTTTCAAAATTTTTGGAATCAAATTGTACTTCTTTTTCCATCTCCCACGAAAATTGATTTTTTTCAGAAAACAACATTTTTAAAAAGTGACGCACACCATATATAGCATAACTTTTTTTCATGAAGGATAAATTTTAATTCTTTCAAATTTAGATTTGTAACTCTGATATCTAGTGCTTCCATTTGGTTAGATAGTTTTTTATTGAATATTTTTTATTAATCAAGTTTCAAAGTTAAGCGAATTACAATTCAGACATAGCGCGACCGTATAACGCGTAACTTTTTTTGTATATATCAAATTTTAATTTAATTTTTTTTGTTGGATCAAGGACTTCAATATCTAGTGCACTCATATTTTTCAATTTTTTTTGATAATGTGTATTTTTCCACATGTGAAGAACAAAGAAATTCATTTTCGATGAAAAACCTATGTTTAATAAAACTTAAAAAACAAATACATAACAAAACCAAAACATATTAAAATTATATTCATTGGATAGCTTGTTATGAGGAATACCATAATCATTTGAAATAAATTTTAAATGAATTCATTTGATCCCCAAAAAGCTAAATCAAAAGTGATTTTTTATCAGCATTTTGATAGGTGTAAAGGAGACGCATTTATAGGTATGGTTAAAACTAGCGAGGTTCTATCCAAGGGGGTTTGATGTAAGGTGATTTGATCAAACCCTCTTCAATTGGAATCCTTAAAATGGAACTTTTTAAGGCTTAAATCATTATATTTTCTAAAAATATGTGATTTCAGCTAAAAGTCGTTCCTCTCAGGAATTGTAAACCACTATTGTGACAGCACCCTAGTGGTTACATTTTCATGATGTTTGGTAGTGCAATAAGTTGGATGAGTAAGCAGTAGCCTGTAGTCATTTTATCCATGATAGAGGTTGAATACATGGCAACTACTCATGCGTGCAAGGAAGCCATTTGGATTAAGAGATTGTGCTTTGATATTGGTTTAGATGCAAGAAATATTACTATTTGTTGTGAAAGCCAAAGTGTGATTTGTCTAGTACAGAATCGTACCTTCCATGCCAGAAAAAAGCACATCAATGTTCAGTATCATTTTTTTCATGATATGGTAGAAGATGGAAAGGTGAACTTGGAAAAGGTTGACACTTTGGTGAATGTTGCAGATGCATTGATGAAACTAGTGAGTACAAAAAAATTTAGATGGTGTTTCGATTCCATGGGCCTTGGGGCCCTGAGCAGTTGATTTCATATGACTCTTGCAGGTCTTCGACAAGTGGGAGAATGTTACGAATTAGGTATTTCAACCTTTGAGTCCCATAACTTAATTAATTTTTATTTGATGTATTTATTTATTTTGTAATTAATTATGCCTACTAAATATGTTGTCACTTTGTGGGACCCACTATTGACGTGGCATCCTACATGGAAAGTGACATGTAAATGTTGTAAGCTAAAATTGTGGAAGTAGACATCCACTTTGGATGGCCTATAATTTAGGATAAATTGATGTCTTTTGTCATAAGTTACTATGTCACGCACTATGAAAAACTATGACACTTGCTATGCCAATTTATGACAGCCATAAGAGTTTATTGTGGAAACTACAATGATGGGATATGACAACTGTAAGAGTGGTGCATGAAAATTTCCTATTTACACTATGATAGGTAAGCTACTATTATGGGGGGTGCCTAAGTTAGCATTTAGCAATTGCATGTGAAGTGGTGTCTTGCATGGTAGGTGGTGGCTATTTTGGTGGAGGCAGGTGCTAATTTTGGGAGATTTCCAAATTAAATGAGTCTTGACTATGACAACTTGTCATAATATACTCTAGTTAACTCCTTGGGTATGTGAAATGGTTTTGGAAAGTTTTTGGCATTTTGCTTCATGTTGTTGCATTATAAATGCTTCCAAATTTAGTGCATTTTATGGGTTACACGTTGAAGTTTGATAACATGTCGTCATGTTGCTGAAATTTATCTAGATTCTTGTTGTAGTGTGAAGACTCCTAAGCATTGCTCTAAGATTGTATTGTAACTGTTCTTGTTGTTGATAACACATTTGAGATGCATGATTTGGAGTGTGGGTTTTTTCTTGAAAGGGTTTTCCCACATATACACTGTGTTATGGTTTATCTTTGTCTTATCTATTTTATGTTATTGAATGTGCATCTATTGGTACCTGTAGTAGTTTAAGGTTTTAATAAGATTTTTTTTGCAATACTCTCCTGCTTAGATTAGTGTAGGAAGATGCTTCCGTGCACCCGGTTTCCTTTCAAACATAAAGGTAGAATACTCTTATAATTTATTTTTATCTATGTATTTATGGTATCCAAGATAGAAAGTGCTTGTTAGATGCACTATACATATATCATAATATTAACATAAGACTTTTCTATCATAGTCAATGTAGTAGGTTATTTTAGGTTAGAGACCATCTATCTCACTTCTTTAAAAATGCTTAATTAGGATATGTTACTAGTCATCATACTTAATTCTCTTATTTGGGAAATGATTTTAAATCTCTATTAATTGAGTGATTGGTATTGTGATTGTATGCCTTGTAACGATTGACAAAGTAGGAATAATCAAAATTATATATTATATTAGAGGAGATTGAGGCTTATATACTTTTTCTTTCTAGATTATCAATTTGTGTATTTTAGGTAATGGTGGTTTACAATGAACTAACACAATATTGATATAATGTTGAGGCATTATTGCATGTATTAAGTTTTTTATTTTCTTATTTAATTATTTCAATATTTTTCTCCTTTTTTGCTACCTCCTTTCTAGTTTCTTGGCCTCATACTTATTTATAATTAATATTTCATTTTCTTCTTGTTCTTAGTTTTTATTCGTTCTTCCCTTTGATGAAAATCTCTAAGTAATTTCTCGTTCTTAATAGGGAGTTCACTTGTATTTTTGGTACCTATTGTTGTATCAAAATTTATCATTTTATTCATACTTTCTTTTGTGGATAGGTATATTTGGAAAACTTCTCTTTTAGCACCATTTTTTTAACAATTTACTCATCCCTAACTTTTGACTTGGTGTAATTTGTGTGAAATCTACTTGTAATCCTACTAGAGTGTTAACCATGATATTTGGACTTAGAGTTACCACTAGTGCAACCTTTATTTTTCCATGTACCTGATGCTTCTATCTAGTAGATCATGATTCTATTCTATTGCTATTATTACTAATGTCTATTTATTTTCCACTACTTTATCCTCTTTCTCTTCCCCCTTTTTAATTGGAGAGTTATCCTTGATTTCTTCTTCTAGTAGCTTTTCTTCTTTTGGCTTCTCTATATGTTCTTCAATATCCTTATCATCATTACATGTAAACTCATCATATCATACTTAAATACATCTCAATCAAATTACATGGTAATTTGTAGAGTGTGATACTAGATTACTATCACTATATTGGGTAGTATTTTAGTGTCACTTTTCATATAGGTTGAATTACTAACCTTTCTATTTCTTACTTTCATACTTATTTAGAAAATTAAAAAAAAAATGAAAAAAGTTATTGCATGTTTTTTCATTATTTTGTAGGTTCCTATGGAGCTCTCATATCAAGATGGGTCAATTATTTTATGTGGATCCCATTTCCTTAATTGTAATATGTTAATATTCATTTTTTATTCATATCTAGGAATGTTCATGTACTTTGAGTACATGCTTATTTTAGATGCATTTCAAAGTCAAGGAAAATTATAAAGGTGAAATTTGTATACTCATTTCATAAAAATTCCATTTAAAACTGGGATCATTTTTGATGAAAAGACAATAAAATTACACGGTGAAAAGTGTCATGCTCTTATGCTAACTTTGGCATCATTCCCAATCATTCTACAACTCCATTTATTCTCACCTTTGTGTGTATTGTCATATATGCAAATTTATTTGAGCCAATTTTTTTCATATTTCTACACATTCACCCCATTATTATCGTAGACTTCCATGCATTCATTCATGCCCCAGGATAAACCATTTTCTATCCCAGACCAATCTTGTAGTGCCCAATTTTGACCTTTAATCACTTGGGATTGACTGCAAAAGAATAATTTTAAATTCAATATGTGAATCCCACACTAGCCATCGGGAGCTAAATTGGTATAGATTGGTGTGACTATTCATTACGTTGGTATTTGAAGATGTTACTTTGTACAATTAAACACATCAAAGAATAATTCTAGATTATATGAACATAAGGAGAAAAAACAACATTCATTCAAGGAATACTTCAATTTGGAGAACTAAAAATAATACATCTAAATCAAAATCAACATCTAAGCCATTTCACACTTTTTTTGATGTATTTGATAATTATTGTAAGGCCATAAATCTAGTAGATCAAGGGTTTGACTTAGGAAGACATGATTGTTGAGATCCAACAACCTAGACATTTTCAAATATATCATTTCTTTACTTGTCATTAAATATGAAAGATTACAACTATGTCACCATGGCATTTCATTTACCAAATCAAATCCACAACTTCTATATTAGTTCTGTGCTACTCAAGATTAGCCTTAAGCCACTTGGGATAAACCCATAGAAGATTCTAGATTTGCCGAGTTTGAGACGAAGAGCACAACAAAGACATTATTTAAGAACATTGAAAAATAGATTATTCACACTTTTAAAATGCATATTCCCTCATTATTTTAAAAGCTAAATACACTTATTTTATATATTAGTTCTGTGCTACTCAAGATTAGCCTTAAGCCACTTGGGATCAACCCATAAAAGATTCTAGATTTGCCGAGTTTGAGACGAAGAGCACAACAAAGACATTATTTAAGAACATTGAAAAATAGATTATTCACACTTTTAAAATGCATATTCCCTCATTATTTTAAAAGCTAAATACACTTATTTTATATATTTAATTTTAAAAATTAATATTTCAAGCTTACTATTTTGTAAATTTCTTAAACTTAACTCTAAATCAATTCTACTTTAATAGTTCTGAAATGAAATTCAGAGAATGCATGAGATGTTAAACAAACAAACAGAGGGTTTGATGACTAGATTGCTCAAATAAACAACAAACAATCTAGCTTTGCCTCCACCTTTTTGAGGCACCTGGGTCCTTAAAATGTGATTTAGGGCTTATAATACCTTAGGCTGCACTCGGTCCATTCTTCTATTCTACAAAAGCATTTCGCATCACATCATTGATCGGGGAAATGCATCTACAGCTGCGTTGTTAGAATTGCTGTCTCGTCCTTACCTAGAATCATTGGGCTGGCTGCCTTAAAAGTAGAAAAACACTGTGGATATGGATCTACGGTTGACATCACCATCACGAATCCATTTGTTTTTCAGTACGAATGCTTTCCGATGAAGAGCCTATAAAACCTGGGCAAATACCTCTTACGTCTTTCAAACTTCGGTCTCTTTACATCACCTCAGAATACATTTTCTCAATAATAACAATATCCATGCATCCCTTCTATGTTCCTTCTGCTTTTGTAAACGTTATATTCCTTCTGCTTGAGCCGACTTAGCACGAATAATCTTCACCATAAAGTTATTCGGTGGTTGCCACCATGCCTTAATTCCAACGCAATGTTTGCTTCTGGCTTTTTAAGTAGATAGATTTCCAACAGAGTTCTTGACAACTGTTAAATTAAACACTGGGCTACCATTAGCTGGGGATTTCTCAGTTGGGTCGGCAGAAAGGTATATTTGTGTTTTTACTTGTGTTTTGGACATGATAGGACAGGAAAATTGATAAGGTACGTGATGAATTGCAGAGAAGGAAGAAATAAAGAATGGGAGGTACAACGATGGTGTTGTTAGGACGCACTGGCAATGGGAAAAGTTCCACTGGAAATTCCATCCTTGGACGCAATGGGTTTATCTCGCGCTGGAGTTTTTCATCTGTTACGAAAGAGTGCAAGCTCGAGCAAACTACGCTGAAAGATGGCCGATTATTAAACGTCGTCGACACCCCTGGTGAGTTCCACTCCTGCTTTCCACTTTTCATTCAGGTTTTCCCCACACTGTTTTTATGCCCCCGTTATTTTGTTTGGAAAATTTGGAGGTACACGAGATGAAAAATGATAAAAATTTTGATATATTTTTGTCACCGTGGTTTGAGAAAAAATGTCCCTCACGCAACTGTATGTGTATTGGGGAGAAACAATTAAAAAAAAAGTCACTATTAAAATATCTTAGAAGTTAAAAAAATATTGTATGGGTGTGGTAGGGGTTTGAAGACCCTTGTACGCCTGCATTGGCATCAATGGTGTACTAGCCAAAAGAGGTAATAGTGTCACATAGGGCTATCAACATTGATTGGCACCAACGAATGGTTGCTAGGTTGACAAGATTTACGCCTTCAGTCGAAACCCCAGTTAGGTTGGCCAATACCTACCCTCATAAGCAACTTTTTAATTTTTCCACTTTTGCTACCCACACACCATCTCTACTTGCCACCATCCCCCCAATGCTATCGTTTTCATTGGGTGATGTTTTTTTTTTTAACCCAGTGGTATCCCTGCGACTCAGCCTAGCGACTCATCTCGCCTTACCTTGGACTTATGGATGCCAAGTTGGGGTCTGGGGAGAGGCGAGCTGAGGCGAGACTAGTCCACTGGAGGTGCGGAGACCGCCCAATAGCCCCCAACACCAGGTAAGACCAGCAGGAGTTGAACCCGAGACCAATGGGGAGCAAACCCACGGCCCGAACCAACTCATCAACCGTTTGGGGCTCACCGGGTGATGTTAATGATAACAAAGATGATCTTTTGACTCTTGTTTAGCCCTTGGAAGTTTTTTTCTTGCATAACTTTCACTTACGGTATCAAATTCTTGAGTTCTTATAGGTGTTTAAAAAAAAAAAAAAAATCCTTTGAAAACTAAATATTGGTATTGGTATCGAATTTTTGAGTTTGAGGTATTTTTATCTCCTTGTGCATATGAGTTTGATTTATGATGTCATCTGAGAAATGTTATTGAGTTGATTTCAATAGTTTTGGGAATGGATTTAAGTTTGATGTTCCTTGGTTTTAGATTGCATCCATTTTTTAAATATGAGATACATATATGGTCTTTGATCTATGAGATTGAACAATTTTGTATTTTTAAGGATTTCAAATTATGGTTATGAAGGAGGCATTATTTGGCATAGATTATCACTTTGAGGTGTTGATAGGAGGAGATGCTAAAATGGTTCATGTGCTTGCAAGAATTGTGTCTTTACTCACCAGACTTTCACAAAATACATGGTCAAGATGCATATATACGATTGCATAGAAAATTTACCAGAAAAAGTTGAATATTAATCTCTGCTTCATTCTCACTTCACTCTCTTTCCCAGTACGCTTTATTTAAAATGGGGAAAGGTAAACGGAGGTCTATCACTGTTCAATGCAGGTCTGTTTGATACAAATGTCTCAAAGGAATTTCTTCAGAAAGAAATTGTCAAATGTATTGATCTTGCAAAGGATGGAGTGCATGGAGTTCTTTACGTTCTCTCCGTTAAAAACCGCTTTACAGAAGAAGAAGCAGATGTTTTAGATAGCTTGCAGATGCTATTTGGACCCAAAATCCTTAACTACATGGTGGTTGTCTTTACTGGTGGTGATGCGTTGGAAAAGGAGGGTTTGACATTACAAGACTACTTGAAGGACAGCCCACAAAAACTCAAGGTTAGAATGCTTCTTATTGGAATTCGATGCCCTATGTTGCATGCATTTTTTAATCTATAACTTTTGCAGTGGAAAATATGTGTATCCATGAATTTAAAGGCCCATTTCGCATCCATGCTCAATCCCTTGGAAGGATTTTAAATTATTTTAAAGTATTTGGGAATGGTATAGGACAAATTCTTTTCTCTTGAAATAGTAGTGGAATAAACTGAATATAAATGAGTATTAATGTGAACTGTGGACTGTGCATCATATGTAGTGGGCGACTGCAGTGATGAGTAGTATCACAAAAGTTAATATAGCGGAGGCCTTATCTGTTTTGTATTGGGAGTATTTAATAGGATTGCACTGTAAGTTTGGATAATCTTTCTCTTAGTGCTGCTCACATAGATAGATTAGTTATTGCTATTTTCAAAAAATTAAATAAATACTTTAAGCAATAAGAGGCATCTGAAAGGCTCTCCTTGTGCTCCTTAATTCCTCTTCTTCAAAGAATGGGAGGCCCACCAAGACGAAAATGTTTCTCAACAAGTCAGTGGGACTGATGTGGTGGGGATGTAGAGCATCCTGAAGCACTTTAATTTCGTTCCACTTGAGTGATCGGTCCTTGATCATCATTGTCGGATGACTCGCCATGTGTTTGGTTGGTTTTTGTTCTACCTTATGTGGAATTGTCTGTTTGTTCAATTTTAATTTTGTTGCTGTTTGCCTCTTACTGCCATTTGGGTTCTTTCTCAGCTTCTGTATAGTGTTTGCCGCGTTCTTTGTAAGAATTGGACCCCTTAAAAACCCCCTATTTATCTTTAGTTAAAAAACAGGAATCATCTAACTACTAATCATGAGATTTAGTACAATAGCTTCAGCAGATTAGAAGAGAATAGTTGCAGTAGACTGAAAAGAAATATTGCTTTAATTGTAAAATGGATTTGGGTGTTGAATAAACTATTAGCTAATGTTTTTACCATTTGAAAATCAAAGTTTAATGGTCATTACATTATATGTATTTTAATAATTATAACAAAATTATTTATTTTAATTAGCCCAATTAATTGGCATTCTCAAAGTACACATGCAACTCATGGTTGAGGTCAAAGCTGTGAAGATCAAGTCTCTTATAGAAATCATAATATTAGAAATAGGGTTGCAGTCACCTAGGGGAGAGGACCTAGTATCTGAGCATGTTTCAATAATTGTGATAGTAGTTGTTTATATAATGCCCAATATTTTTATTAATATTGGACCAATAGTTGTGACTTTAAAGTTGTTAGTGTTGATGACTACCCATAATTAAACAAAATGTATTCCTTTGATCTAAAAAGCAACCAATCATGTGATTCCACATCAGCGCTCAATAAAACATGCTGTGAATGTACAAGTATTGGTCTCACTTTTTTTTGGGGCCTTTTTGGACACATTGACAAAAAACATGTTGATCATATTTGATGATGTGGCCCTGAAACCTTAGTTATAAGCAGGGGACTTGCCAAGTAAGCTGTTGTAAAAAATTGGGAGTGATCTGAAATTTCCATGTAAGATAATTAAAAGCGCGAAGTTAGGGTGCTCAACTACTGGATCCTCTCCCCTAATTATAAGTTGTTTCACACCGTGGAGAAATAAGAAGACAAGGCAATCGAAGCACGCTGCAGATACATACAGAAGTAATGTTGCTATTCGTTTCAGCCGAATGGGATGACCGGCTGAGCAAGCAAGAAAAAAAATAAAATTCTTTGTAGTTATGACTAACCAAGATAATTGAAAAATAGTTTTTATATGTGTAGAAACTGTCATACATGATTTCTCTCTGTTTGCGCATAGTGAAATGAATACGTGTGCGTTGATTTCACTAGCAGCAGCCTTAATAGTTTGCCCTTGTCTTAGGAATCAGCACAGTGCATGCTGCAAATAAGCGGTTTGCATTAAAACTGACCTTGCATCCGTCTTATGGCTAATTTGAATCGAGGACTTGTGTGTGTTTGATCAAGGTTGCCTGACATAGAAATCCTGTTCAATTGGTTCATTCACCAACTACAAAAGAAATTTACATGTTCGAGTAACTTAAGGTATCCTACCTTTGAAGGAACTAATAAGACCTCTGAAAGTTGCCTTGCCTGACGTGTGGTAAGTAAAATTCTTTCCTTTGACGTCAGGAAATGGTGATATAGTCACAGGTTTCTCTGGCTTTCTGTTCACAAAGAATCACTCGTAGGGTCTCACAATTTTTGACTGGTAACAACATATAATTTTGGCAGTGAGTAGGGTCTCACAAATTTTTGGACCCTTGATGCCAAACTTTAGGTGTTCTTCTGTGCATTTGATAGGTAATAGTTAGATTTACAAGAGGACTAGGCTATGAGTGTGGTCCTCTCCATGAGATAGAATTTTTTCTCCATTCTAGTCAAAGGTAGATAAGTAGTTGGATTAGGGATTGGTCAAGACCATTTGGAGATAGGAAGCATTGATATCATAATAGGATAAAGGTTGAGGTCAACATATGTGCAAAATAAGACAATTTGAGCTATAAGACACTTTATATATGATAAGACAAAAGTAAGAGTAAAATGAAGGGTAAACAGGAAGGTATGCAATTTATCCCTTCATTATAATATTAGAATACATATGGGTTTGCCAAGTTAATTTATGGTACTTGCATGCATCTTGAGATTATGACAAACATGGAGCTTATGGAATAAGTTGTAGTTTATAATTTGTTATCCAAATGTATAATATTTAATTTAAAAATAATTTTGACCTTTCAAATATTATATTAGAAATTATATTTGCATTCTTATAATATGTAAAAGGATCATGAGAATAAGTTTTATTGGGTTTGGGCTTTCATTGTTATAGCTGTATTAGAGAGGGGTTATTTTTATAAGAAATTTAAATATGGTTAACTATTCTCTAAATATATTGAATATGATAGTACATAAGTACCTACAACATTCAATTCATAGTATTGTAATGGTCAAATTGCACACCCTTACAAGTTCATGTTTAGTTTTGCGTCTATTTTGAGATAAGTCCTTACTACAATTACACATCAACAAATGGTAAAATCTTATACAAAGTTGGGCTTATTCTTATATCCTTCACATAGCCCCACATTTGCTCGCTCCAATGCATTTGATCTTATCTCATTTATTTTGACATGCATTCCCATACACATGATATATATTACATCTTCCATGTCTTGAAAATCATTCACCACATCGATATCATATCTCCCTTATCCTAGGTTGATCCTATGAGTGTAGGATTGATCTTATGTTTGAGGATCTAATACTAAAAATTCTAAAATTCAAATTCAAATTTGGCCAAATCCTACCAATTTTATTCCTACCACAACATGATGGTAAATATTTCACATGGTTGTCGCTATGTACTTGTATTTCAAGACATTTAATTATATTAATTTTAATTTTAGAATCATTCAACTTCCTAGAGCATTCAAAGAGAATTTATTAGAGGAACACTTTGATTGGTGTACTAAAAGGGATGACACTTACTTTAGAATCATCATCAAGGACATTTGCATGCTTTCTTTTTATCTACCAATCTTTAGCAATCTAAAGTATTTTTAAATACCACCAATTCTTAACAGCAAAAAAAAAGCAGATAATTAGACAAACAAAAAATAAAAATGTACAACTAATAGGTTCAAATCCATAGACTACAAAATAGATCCATGCATTTGATTCAGACAATCTAAATTTGTGAATTCAACCTAAAAAGGAACATATTTCTGTTAAAATTTGAGATTAAAGGTAAATCCTGATTATCTACCTTTCTGTATTAGAACATCAGATTTCAGTAACTACAGTAGAATTATCTTCCTCCATCATCCCTAGAACGAAGTGCAGTAATTCTAAATTAGCATTTATCCTTCAATTATCACTCCTCAATTGTTATATATTAATCTAATTTAATTTATGCTTAAATATATACATTCCATTTGATCAAATAGATTAAGCTTGAGGAAAGGTTATTTTCCCTTACAAGTGTTTATTTGCACTTTTTATCATTATACTCTTCTGGTTTTTAATCTATTTTCTAACTTAGTTATACTTTCTTATCTCTTTAGACATTAAGTATAACCTATTCAATGGCATACTTTTATCAGGAAATGCCATACTGATGTCTTTAAGCTTAAATCAAGAGGTTCTTCGTAGATGTAACATGAGAATGGTGCTTTTCGATAATAAAACTACATTGGCAACAAAGAAGGAAAATCAGAGAAGTGAATTAATGAAGCAAATCGACAGTATAACAGATGAAAATGAAGGTCGACCTTATTCCAATGAGTTGTTCCATGAAGCTCAGGTGTGTATTAACATCTGACATACTCCAACAACATAGTTGGAATGATTACATCATGTAGCCCTCCTCATTCGCTCATTTGTTTTGTTTCTTCAGGCAAGACCAGAGACGAGTCTCCCTCAACAGGCGAGAACTGATTCAAGTAGAGGAAGTTCCAAAGAAGAATTGGAAAAGGCGAATGCAGAACAACTCAAACGATTACATGATATGGTAATGTATTTCACTCTATGCTTTGAATTGACCTTCAATTTTTTTTTTTTTCCAACTGGTCCTGTAATATATGGCAAAAATGTGATTCCTGAATGGTTTAAACTTTTTGCCTTTGCATGCCTGGTTCTTACTACACGTACTTGTTTTATGTTTATTCTTAAGTATTTGGTATCATAGATTTAAATTTCATGATATGTGGATACGTAAATTTTACATATGAATTAAGAGTACGATAGAATTGGAAACAAGATTACCATTGTGAAATTCTCTAGAGTTTCGTTGGCCACCCTCCACACAAAAAAGGGAAAAAGGGTCAGTGGTTAGTAATTGACAGCGCAATTTAATTGGCATTTTTCAATTTCTGAAACTGGTAAATTTTATGATTCATAATCCCTTCATAAGCCTTCTTTTTTTTTTAAAAAAAAAAATCAATCTATATCTACACTTCCACTATCAAAAATATATTTAATTAAATGTAAGGAATTATTTATAGTACAAAATATAAATCGTATAGAACAAATCATACAAAATAGAGAGACACTAGTATACTTTGAAAATTTCTCAAAGAAAAATTTAAATATTTATTTTATTAAAATTAATTTATTATTAACAACAAAAGAGTTACAATACAATATTAGGCTTTGAGTTTCAACATCAAGATCTTTATTGGCAATCATGAAGAAAATTTTACATGATGTGATCTTTTCTAGAAATAAGAAACTATTGTTGTGATCTCTAGAAGAGTAATATAAGAATAGATGAGAGCCACATATTTCTTTGTTTTTCATCCTATAGTATTAATAAAGTTATTAGTAGTTGTATTGTGGCTACCTTAACTCTTAATTAAGTTATATGATAATTATATAGTCTTATATATATATATTTTTAGGTAATCTTTTGTGTTATAATTAGATATCTAAGTCAATTTAGGTGACATCCAAGGAATAAGTAGGGTATATATAAGAGATTGTGTTTATTTTATTATCATCATATTGCAATTTGTGTTCTTTTGGAGACTTTTGGAGGTTCACCTCTTCTAAAAGGTTGATTATTCTCAATTATTATATATTTTTTCATGCAAATTTTCATTACAAGTCATATGAGAGCATGACCTTAGCATTATAAAGGTAAGAAACAAGAAATTGATTAAAAAATGAGGTCATTTTAAGGGAGGTGCATATATTTTTGGTTTTGTTAGATTTTTCCAATTTTCAAAGGGTTTTTTTGGCAATATTATAGCGATGATAGTATAAATTTAAGGTAATTTTAATAATAATTAAAGGAGTTTAAATTTAAAGTTACCAAAAAATTTCTCCTAGGACTACAAATATGTCTTTTTCCCCTAAATTTTTGAGGGTGGAACTAGGGTGCATTGCTCCACTTACAGTCTTTTGGAGGAACTTGAAATTATTTTAAAAAAGTTACTACAAAATTAGGGTTTTCAAAAAATTCATGTTCAAGATTTCAATTCATGTTTTTTAGATTATTAAAAAAAAAAGATGTAAGACTTGGTAAGTTATAGAAAAAATCTCAATTGATTCAATTTATTTATTTTTATTTCTTGCAAAGTTATTTTTCCTATCATGGTAGGGCCTACAATAAGAGGGAAAAGAATCTTGTGAAGTATTAAATCTCAAGAAAATAAGGACTTGGTTTGGTTATTGAGGAGATTGGTCTCATAAAAAAATAAATCTATAAGGTAACAATTAGGGGAGAAACCAATATGATTAAGGAATAAATTTTTCCAAACTTGGATGCAAAGATATATGAGAAGATAGAAGATCCCATGCTAATGATTGGAAAAATAACTTCTGGCCAAGGATTTAGAGATTTTGAACATATGAAAATACATAACAAGACTTGGGAAGGAAATGAGTCTCTTAAGAGGAATGATACCTTTAGGTTTGAATAAAAATAGAGATAGATCATCAATTGAAATTAATCATGTTAATTTCTAGATTACTTGATTAACATATATTACTAGAGGAAACAAATTATTTATCTCCTTTTATTTTTCATATTGTGTTTAGGATTTTTTTTTACATTTGGTGAAATATTATATTCTGTGGATTCTTAATATAAGAATCACTTCATAATATTGAATATATGCCAATAATAAATGGAAATTCAAATGTCTATCCTTATGATCTATATGAATAAGGGATTTATCCTCTTATATAACATCCTAAGATTTTTTTTTAATATTTTAAACTTGAGTTGGGATAATTAGTAATCATAGTTAGTTTTTTTTGGGTTCATGAGTAATTTTGATTTTTAAAAATTGGGATCAATCTTATATATATATGGTTATGAACCAAGTTTTTGATGGCATTGATGGTTTTGAACCATGGTAAGAAACAATAGATATAGCTATTAGAACTAGAATATTAAAAAAGACTTAGAATTAAATAAAATATTTATACATAAATATACTTTTGAAAAATTAAATTATTATATAAAACACAAAAGATCAAAGTATGTCCCAAAATTAATATAAAAAAGTATTAAAGATACACTTTCCACACTTACAAGTACACAATATTCTATGAAGAATTAGTATTTCTTCAAAATAATGATTATACAATCATAAGTCCTAAAATGTTTATATAATTTATGATTTAATATATATGACATTTATTACTTTCATTAATAAAAAATCCACATTATTTAACTAATGTTTTTGGATGGATGTAAATATATCTATTAATGTGCATCACTCCATTCACAATCAAATGATATACATGTTTGAGAATCACATGTATATCCATCTTTGTTGAAATACTTAGATGGAATGTCAAATTAGCCAATCATTGTTTTCTATACTATGATATTTTTTCTCAAAATATAATTGAAATTAATTAATTTCAATCTTATATGTCTTTGATATTTTGGAGAAAAAAATTTAAAATATTTTAAAAGTGATGAGTGAATATTTATTAAATTTAGAAATAAAATAATATTTGAAAGATAAATATTTTTATAGGTGAAAGACTACCCAATTTTTAACATGTTTATCATTTACTTTGCTTAAATACTAAATAACTTTCTTTCTTTGTGATGTCTTAAAGTGTATATTTATATAAGATTTATAGCAAACAAGAGATTTTACAATTTATTTTGCTATCTTTGAATCAAAACATGTTTTTAACTTAAATGAAGTTTAAATATTTCGTAGAAAAATTCACCACCAACAATTCACCGTTGATAAATCATTGTCATGACAAATTCATCTCCAACAATTTATTACTAAACCACCAACAATTCGCTGCTAATAAATCATCACCGTGACAAATTCATCTCCAACAATTGATCGCTAACAATTCTTTGCCATAACAAATTCATCTCATGAAAAATTTAGCATCAACAATTCATACCATATTGTTGGTGGTGAATTTTCTACGAAATAAATTTGTTATGACAATAAATTGTTGAAGATGAATTTGTTGACAGAAATTATTGACGTGAATTTACCACACCATTTCCACACCATTAGTAAGTTCTCTTATCACTAGAATGTATTTATTGAAAAATTAGATGATCAAATCATTCGAATTTTCTCTCGTTAACATATTTTCGTTACTCTGCGTAATCAGATGGAAGAGAAGATGCAAACGGCAATAAAAACATTGGAAGATAAGTTGATTGCTGAGCAGAATGCCCGGAAACAAGCCGAGGAAAGAATTCGATTGGGACAACAACGATTAGATGAAGGAATCCGCAGTCTTCCAAGGATGACTACACAATCAGATGGGCTAATCTATGGCTTTTCTGTGGAGCCCAATAGAATCAAAATAACATTACCCTGCTCTATTCTATGACCAAATCTGAAAAAAATAAATCGTATCTACAACAGAAATCAACATGAATGAAGATTATGGTTGTGGCTGGCTACCTATTCTTAATTTTGTTGTCATCTGCTTTTGAACTCTCTGTTCAGTTATCGAATTGTAATTTTATTATTTGATCTTGAAAGGATAATGAATCAAGTTTCATATAATTAGTGTTTTCAACGAGAATATTTGTTAAATATTTGACCATGTAGATGCATATTATGACACTGTATTTCATGGCATTATATCTTCATAATTATCTTTTCGTGTTAGGGTTTTAGGGCTTCATTTTTTATTCTGAGGTCGGCAAAAAGACATTAAAAAAAGTTCGAAACTTTGCTATATATTAAATTATCTCATTAAATTTTTTGAAATGCGGAAGCTAAAAAATGTAGGGTCATTAGGGGAAAGGACCCTGTTACCGCCTTCCATTGAATTACCGCCACCTCCATGCTCACTTAACCCCCCCAAAAAAAATTCACTTTGATCCATTAAAAAACTTTATTTTATTGAATAACTAATTACAAAAACACCAATAGCTGCTCATTAAGTGCTAAAGTGAATGATTTGAGTGGATTTTAAGTGCTAAAACAACTAACTTAACCTTAGTTACAAGCACTTAACTTGTGAGCGAAAAAAACCCATAATTTTTTTTTTCGATTCGATGTATGGTTTGAATTCTACAGTTGTGCGAAGTTAGCCCTGCCGGATACCGGGTCCTTTCCCCTAGTTATAAGTCGTTGCTTTGGGCAAAGGATTCTGATGCTTTCAATTATTTTTTTAAAGCAGTTTCAAGCATAAAAAATATGCTGTTTTCTAATTATTTGTTTTTTTTTTAATATAAATTTTAATTTGTAATTTTTCTATTGATTTGTTGTATTTTCATGGTTAATTGTATGAATTTTTATTTTCTCACGCATCTGGAAGAAAAAAATAAATCTCATTTACATTATTTTAGACTAGCTAATAAAAAATTGTGGGTGGGAAAATAATTTAAGAAACAAAAATTAGAAGCCATTTGTGTTCAATGACATGTAGAACCGTAGTAGAGTGTTCAATTGCATAAACATATACCACCATCATTTGTAAAATAGATATGAAATTATTAATTTATTTTCAAATTTTAAGGACATTGTTTCATGTTCAAACTTACATTTAAATATAGCAAATCAAAGTAATAATTAAATTAATTATTTATATTAATTCATTAATTAGTATTATAACAAATATTGTATACATTTAGAAAAAATTACATATTCTTCATTATTGACAATTCATTTTATCAAAATATAGAAATAAAATATATATAAATTAAAAGTATTACAATTTTTGCTTAAATTACAAGATTCATGATTTTTTCAATTATCTTAAAATTTAAATAAGAATTAATTGCAACTCAATTAAATTTAAATATTTAATTATATAACAAATATTTCATTCATTATGATTATTTCTTTTAATGATCAAAAATAATTTCTTTAAATTTAATTTTCTAATTAATTATAAAGAAGACAATTAAAATGGTGCTGTCGAATTTCTGCGCTTCTAGGGTTTCGGGTGCTGCGGGCAATGCTGGCGACGGCAAGGTCTCCCATGGCGATGTTGATGTCTCCGTGCCTGTGCTCAAGCATAATGGTTTGGTGGGGCACACAGGTGAACAGGAGCAAATGGCTGCGCCTCTATCTAGTCATGGGGGCATCAAAATGCAGGGTGTGGCTGGTGGTGGCTCCCCTGTTTCGGCCAAAAACTCCTTTCGCCTGACTGTGTCTTCCTTTGGATCCAGTGAGGGACTGTGCGACGGTGGTGTCCCCTATGCCTTTGGCTCCCTGGAAGATGGTTTGGTTGGGGGCGTTGCAGAGCAGGCCCAGAATGGTCAAGGTTCTTCTTGTTCCACGTTTTCTTATGCTTTTGTTGATGCTTATACACGAAATATGAATGGTGGGGGCTGTCATCAATCGGTCGGTGCATCCCCTGGCACCTTTGTGCTTAACAAAAATAAATTTGCTATGGCTGGTCCTGAGCCAAAAATCCCCTTTCTAGACACGGTTAAAAATTCACGAGTGAACGCTGCACGGTCTGTTGGTGTTCCTCAATTTGACGCCCCCAATTCTGGATATGGCTGAGCAGACAAGTCTTTGCTCACGATGCACTCGGGTATGAACAATAGCAGGGAAATTCTATGCTCGGA